>CM070110.1:9085529-9239500 GCA_036178185.1 Liparis tanakae
TGCTGACCTCCAACACTCCTACGTAAACAAATCGAGTGGTATGCCCTCTGCAGTGATTCGGCTGAATCTAGTCAGCTGGTTCAAAACCAGGAACTACAGGCAGGCTTAAGACAACGCCTTATATTATAAACTGCATAAACCAAAACCAAATCATACTCAATTACCTTGCCTTATTTTCACTGCATACATCAGTTTAACACCCATTTTATGTCTTCTTTTCTGTCACTCTAGATATCTACAGCGAAGAATGTGCCTTTATTCATCTCAAGTGCAGTGTTCAACCCTTCCACCAGTGATCCACACCCCAAGACAAACTTCCACCAACAACAATTGTATCACCACTCTGTTGTTTTTTATCCTTGCAGCAGACCTTACTCTAATATTTATGCATTGCAGCACTTTGTAGGGTAAACACATTAAGCCACATCCTCTGGCTGATGCTCTGCCATGTTGCTATATCAATCTGCTTTGTGATACTTTCCATTCAGCTGCTGTCTAGTACTTTTGAAATGCTGTTTTGGCCCTGCAACATGTCTATTCAAAAGGAAACAAGGCAAGTCTTCGATTACAGTTCAGTTTTATTGGCCAAGCCACACTTTTCATCATTAATCTAATGTTCCCATATCTTTAAAGCAAGACAGTGCAACTTTCAAAAGGCAAAAGAAAATTTTATATTAAAAAAAGAAAACCTTTTCAAATCACAAATGTGCTAAATTCAATCTATAATTAGTCCGCAAACTTAATAGATGTATAGTGTGTAACTGATATCACTAAGTCAGTTTGCGGACAATATGTCTCCAATTGTACTACTAAAACACTTTAGAATGTCACAGATACATGTGTCATTGTCATATGTCAAAACCACAAAGAAAAGAACATGTATGCCAGTTTATCCTTATGGCTCAATGAGGTACTGCAACCAAAACCTCCCCTTAATCCCCTTAATAATTAAGAGGCATCTGTAAAAAATCTCACTTCCCAATGATTCTTTTCTCCATAGAAAGAATGAAAGCTTTGGAAATGGAATCAAGAGTGTAGTGTTCAAAGTCTCCATTCCAGATATGACTGCACAGAGTTGTGGTCAATAGGTTGATTGCACTTGGTGTGGATGCAACCAAAGAACCCACATGTGGGAAACAAGCCCAGAATATGACAAAGGTGTCCTTTTGGGCTTAATTTTGATGTCTGAGGGATTCTTGAAGCATCACTAAGATATCAGGAGGACTCTACCATCTGTGGCCACATATGCATATACTGGGTGGGAGGCCATGAGAACGACTTTGGGAAAGCCTCAAAAAGATGTTGCCAAACTGTCAGATGAGCCTGGGGGCAAGGTAGGGCTTAGTTCATGCTGTTTTTGAATAATATTAGAACTGATAACCCAGACTAACAATATTGTTGGACAGTTGAAGGAACCGTTTGAGAAACTTCCTCACCCGATTTAACATCCTTCATAGAGGACATGTAGCTGGAAGGCTTGGCAAAGGCCTTGTCCATTTCACTAGCGAACGTCACTGAGATAGTCAAAAGATCCACAAGGCGCCAGGGGTGGATGGTATTTGCACTGAGACTGAAGGCTCTTGGTATTGTCAGGCTTGATTGACATGCCTCCTGGCATGTGGACTGGTGGACACAAATGGTGGTTCCCATATTTTATTTAAAGGGATGGATGTGTTCCAACTATTAGGGAACATTCTCAAACTTATGCCAGGGTACTGAAAAGATGGCTCACACTTATTGTCAAAACTTAGGTCCAGGAGGAACAATTCAGAATCCATCCTCGTTGTGGAGCATTGGACCTGCAATTTACGGAAAAATACTGGGGTGGTCAATCTGGACCATCTTTGTTTTGTAGATTTGGAGAAGGCTTGTGACCACTTCACATTAGATAGACATTGTATCTTGTGTTGATTACTGCAGGAGTATGGGTTACCAAGACCGTTGTTACAAGCCATTCAGTTTTTTATGGTTGAAGTGAGAGCTGATTGATTCTTGGCAGGCATATTAGGCTTCTCCAGATTTGTGCCTTGTCACCTCTTCCATTTCAGATATTCATGAAGAGAAGTTCTTGGCACAGCTATGATGTCAGGTGTCCTGCATGTTGGTCTCAGGATTGCATCTCTGAGATTGACGAGAGTGTGAACTGAGATGATTTGTGCGGGGATAAAGGTCAGTACTTCCAAGTCTGAGACCGTGGTACTCTGCTGGAAAATGGCGGATTATTTCTTTTAAGTTTTGAGTGAATTATTTCCAAATTGAAGGACTTCAAGTACCTTTGAGTCCTGTGTGAGAGTAAGATGGAGTCTTATTGGCGGATGGGTGCCATGTCAGCAGTAATGCGGGCGCTGTATCGGACTATTGTGGGGAAGAGATAGCTGAGGCTAAAGGTGATGCTCTCCAATTAACAGTTGATCTATGTTCCAACCCTCACCTATAGGCATTAGCTTTGTGTAATGACTGAAATAATGCGAGTGTAAAGGACATATGGGCCTCAGGCTGCTGCCCCTCTGACCCAAACCTAGAACAGCCGTGAGAAATGGATGGTAGATGGACGGACGTCTGTAAAAAAAATATATATAACACAGTCAATTACATTTTGGAAGTGCCATTATCCTGTAACTGATGGTTTGATTGTTATTCAAAAGTTACACAGTCTTACTTTAATTACCATAATAAGATCATTACTTATGGTGAATACAACCTACACTATTTTACACTGTTTTCTGAGTACAGGGACCATTTGTCTGCAATGAATTATAAAAAGAAATGCAGATTACGGGGTAGTGTTGAATCACCCCAAATTCAGCCAGAGGATTATAATAATTGTATCTCAAAATAATGTTTTAAAAATGTCCCAAGTAAATTGTAACTATATAACATTGCTATGTATCATATCACTACTCTCCAACACTAATGTTCCACATTCACAATAACATTTCCATCTTTTTTAGGATGTTCTACTTGAAGTATGTGTAACATATGTGATGAGACTCACAACATGTTGCTAATACCTGCACAACTGATATGGTGTATAAAGTAGTGTATGTTTATATTTATAAAGCACGCTCCTTGTGTGTTGAAAAGAATGAGAAAAAAGATAAACACACTGAGTGTGTTGCTCAGATGAAGTGGAGCTGGGACGCTGGTTCAACTGTGTATTTAAATCAGTATTTCCTATGTGGTGTTGAACCTAATGAATTAGAGCTAGCTAAGATCTGGGTTGGTTTATTTGACACTTTTCTGTGTAATGAGATAGGAGTAAGTGTGTGTGCATCTGAATGTGTCTGTGTTCGTGGCAGTGAGTTATGTATGGCATTTCAGTATTCTGTGAGTATACAACAAGGCGTCATGTTACTTCACTGTAGACGGGGGACTACATGTGTTGGGTGTGTCGACACACTTTACACACAGCAATGTCAGTTTCTCTTTTTTAGGCCCTTGACCTCTTAGGGACATATCAACTGATGACATCCATATGACTACTTTCTGTATTGAGAAGTTCTGATGTCAAGTTTTCATCTGTTCTGTTTCCTTTTGAATAAATACAGTGGGGTATCATCGATCATTATGCTATACTTGACTCAGTTATACCAGCATCCCATGTAAAACTAATGCAAACTGTAGATTGCTATTTTTTTAGCATGTGTCAAATCCAAATGCACATTAAAGGTATTTGGATCTGCTGGTCAGTCTATGTACCTTAATTCTGTAAAATAAATGTTATACAACCGATTTTATTTAAATTGCTCAATGAGTTAATTTAATTTCAAGTGATATAAATTCATGCAGTAATTTGAAAGACTAACTTTGCAGTAGATTGGACATGGTTTGCTCTTTATAGCAAGTTGATGTTAGAACATTTAATGCATTTGTAGGTGAATTTTTACTTACATTTTTACTTTCAATTCAAAACATTTATTAATATTATACATTTTATTATAATTTCAAAATGTATGTGTCTCATAAGGCAGTTGAGTGTTATGTAAACAGTTATTTATTTAGAAATAATAAATCAGAAGTTTTACCAAGTATCCAAAGGAAAGTAAACGGGTACTATGAACAATTTTTAATTGAGAGATATGATTTTTTACTTCCTGCCCTAGTATTTTAAAAGTATATGTTTGATCAGCAATATAAATAAAGAACTAAATATTAGAGAAAATAAAAAATAGAATTGTAAGGTCCATTAAACCAGCAATACTAATGTTGTCATATACAAAACAAAAACATTAAAACATTTTTTTTAATTCTCCAACATGCCTTTATATGTGAATAATAATGTACTTAATGCACTTGGATTGTCACTCTTGCCACAACACTGAGGGCAACAAATGACTGTAAACATCGGTATATTTTTTCTGATGGATTTTGCCGGAGATGCCCTGTAACATTGAATGCTATGTTTTATTCAAACACATGTAGACTGCAGACTTTGAGGTTAAATGTACGAAACTGTCTATATTAGAGCTTACTTTTGTATGAGGAAAGAAGGTAAAGAGAAGGTGAGATGGTCTGAGATAAGTTTATTTATGAATGTTCCAAGAAAAAGGGCACATATTTGAATGAAATGCCTTCACGGCTGTACTGTCATATGTATGTATTTCATTCCTGATGTAAACTGTGACAGCCCCAGAAAAAGACAGAGGTCAGGATGACATTGGAGGGATGCCTTGAAAGGAGAAGTGAGTGCTGAGTTTGCACTTATGAGTTTGAAAGTAATAAAATGATAAATGAGTGTAATGTAGACTGACAAGCCTTCATGTTTGCAATAAATTCAAAATCAAGCAACTGAACAGATATTTGTCCATTCATTTAAATCACTTTAGGACACAATTATGTTTGAATGAAATATATGTTCCTGCAGTCAGAATCTTAAGTTTGTTCAGAAAACCCCACATGAACTCATTGTTAGCGAGAAATTAAAAAGTAAACATTCAAATAACTATTTTTGTTTGTGAAATAGCTCAAATACAGGGATGTGAGAATAATAAAGAAGATTTAAAAAAGGGTATACTTTCTATTACTTTCTAGTTTCTAGTTTCTACTAGAAACCCTTAGCTTTATTAAACATGTATTACATTCTCAGATCACTGATGAGAACACCTTGGAATGCCATGTTGTGAACATTACCTTTTGCTGCTCCAACTGAGAGTTTGATGAACTGAAAAGCTGAAGGCTTATAATGGTACACCCCTTATGGTAAATCTACCAGAAAAAAATATATTTAATAGAAAACTAGACATTATCTTGTTCTTCTGGTAAATAACTGGTTGAAATAACCAACAACTTTCTTCTTCAAACATGTTCGAGTATGTTGACTTTTTGATATTGTTTCTGAAGATTTCTCTTTATCCTGTGACAATTAAACTTTATTTCCTTTTTATCTACCTGACCTAATTGCCTAATGAATTAGTTAAAAACATACAGAAAAAAATAAATGACAAGGGTCAAAGAGAATCAAACAGATTTATGCCGACAGAAGAGCAATTTTGGCATCTGCCAGTGTGCAAGGTTAGCTTTCTGGTGACACTGAAACATCACCCGGACCGAGGCTTAAGTTTAACCTGACAGTTTGCTGTTGTGTTTACTTGGTTGCCGTGGTTGCAGTGAAACTGGCAGACACTGGTTTACCCCCAGCTGCTCTTAGTGGTTTCTAAAGAATCTACATTAAGGCCCAGTTGTTGGGTTTGGCTGCCAGGAGGGACTCTGATGCGTCACTGCTGTGACATAAGAAAAGAAGATGTATTGCCCCAACTGGATCAGCAAGTGTGTGTTTTAGGCCACTAACTAAATTGTGTACCCTTGGACACAACCATCAACGAAAAAAAAGAGTGCAACTAATTAATTACATGCCAATGTGGAAAGATGTATCTACAACATTCAATGCAGATTCAAATGTAGAAGTTTGCCATATTGAAACAACTGATTTCTAAGAGGTTACAGTTACGCCAGTGACTGAGAGGCAGTACTTAGCTCAACAGTGCTTTCAGCTAAATGTAATGTCAGCATGGTCACACAATGGCATCCAATCTGTACTATGTTCATCATCTTAGTTTACCATGTTAACATTAGTTAATCAACTCAAAGAATGGGAAACTGTACTTTGTGGTGATTTACTTTTCTTAATAAATATGGGAATGTGTGCTGTTAAATGACATAAAATGACACCAACTGTTGAGGGCCTGTGTTATAGTGTTGTGTTTTAATTGCTAAAATGCATTTGTGTTTAATCAAATGTCTACAACGTAATTGACACACAATAACCAAAGGAATCAAATTCATAACAGGAGTAGGCCATGACCTCTGTAATGCAAGTACATACACACACACACACACACTCAGTAGCTCAGTTTATATCCACAAAGTCCACCTGACTTTGGATAGAAATCGAGCTATCCTGACTTGATGGGGTCTTTTAAACGTAATGATATTTATGTTTTATTATCATAATTTGTCATCAATTGAGCATCTTCCTCAGACTTTATACAACTGTTTTCAAAGTCAAATACCTAATAAACTGATTAAAAATAAATAATAATAAAGGCCCACTGCCTAATTTGGCCCCTGGGGCCCCCAGAGGGTTATTCAAGTCTTACATATTGCACAATTACACATACACTTTGTTTTTACTGTATCCAAATCCATCAGTCCAGTCAAAAGGCAAAGTGTTTCCATGACACATTTATTGTCAGCCAATTACAAATCTAGTAAACTGATCCCCAAGTATGAAAAACAATATTTAGAGTAGGTCAAGAGTCTTAAAACTACCAGAAGGTTTTCTAACAAAGGAGCAATTACAGCAAAGTACAAAAAATATATTCAACCGTTAATGGATTCACTATGAGATTGGATTTTCCCCTCAAAATAAAAGAGGAAACAGACAATCGTCTCTGTAGGAACAATTAAAAAAGCACCATTATGATTAATAACATGGAATTATTTTATATTACTGGTAAATAAATTATTTGAGGTGTGTGACAGTGATTGACAGCTGATATATTACTCCTCCATAGTAAACATTTAATTAAAAAACAAAAGAATGTTGAAAGACGGGAGCGTTTCCATTCATGGGGAGAGTCGATCCACTGTCTACAGTGGGATATTTACATGTACATTTATACTGCAACTGGGTTGGGATAGTTACAGTAGTATTATTCATGCTGCGTATCCATTGAATAAATCATGTTTCCCATTTGTGCCCATAAATAATGTTTAAGAATATCCATAAGACGACAATGTAATAAATCCTGGTCTCAAAAAATGTCAAATTAAAATGACTTAATACTCACAGGAATGTAAACCTTGCATTCGTTGTTAAGTTAAAACCATACACGCCTCTTCTCTCTTGCATACTTTCGCGGCATGAGGTTGAGGTGCGATAGCGGTCACTGAATGCAATAAACCCTCTTTGAGTGACAATCTTCGCCCCTGAACAGTACACGGTATCCCCTCTACCAACTGGAGTCAAAAACCTTCTTGCACATGTTTGAGTTGTCTTGGTGAAGAGGAAATTCAGAGCCGGGGACGAGCTGCTTCTTTCTCTTGCGCGACTCAACGCTCTTCCCCGATGACACACTCTCGTACTTGGTCAGGTATTCACTGAAAGCAGATCAAGAATAGACCATTGGGTTTTTACACTAGATGATTTTAACAATAAAAGCCAAAAGAATATTGACATTTTCTGTACAAAGAGGGTCTCAATACCTGACAGGGAAGGTAGTTTTGTCCATCTGCATGCACACTAGGAATGGATATTCAGAAAACTGCACAGTGGTGATGAAGTCCAGCGATGCTTCCGTTTCAAAGCTGACCTCCACACCCGCTCTCATGAAATCCATGTCCACCGTAACATTGCCTGTAATCACCAACGCTCCCCTGAAACCATAAAGGGAGGGGGGCGGGGGGGGGGGGGGGGGGACACTTGGAAATGTATCAAACTGACAAAGAGAAGTAAGTGAAACGTGTGCATTCCCTTAGTTTCCTTGAAGTTCATAAAATTGACATGATGAATGTCATAAATAAATAAAAATAAAAATGTATAGGTGATGTGAAGTTATCTTTATGTGTCTGAAAAGTGTGATTTATTACATGGGAAAAGGCCTAAAAGAAAAAGAACAATTTACTTTGTGATAGTTTCACATCTAAAAAAAACATAACATATTTGGGAAATGTCTTTACCCGTGTGTGTGCAACCTTTTTGGTCGCACACACACACAATAATCAAATGAAAGATGTTTTTAATCCCCACCCCCCCCCCCCCCCCCCCCCCATCGGCACTTATGCTTACACTGGGAAACAATATTATTTAGCCTTGTCAAATACATTGGAATGGTCCTTGTTTGTGACCATTTATTTGAATCATACAGTTTGTATCAGCTGCCTAAAAGCACAGTAGAGCTTAGAGTTGATCAAGTAGACTTTAACTACAATATAACACCTTTCTTTAAAGTTCCAAATCAAAGTGTGTGCCAACCAGTTGAACCGCCAACCTCTGCAACGATGCCAGTGGAGACATGCCTTGGCAAAGATGCCAGTGTGGTTTGTTCTGCTTCTATGAATAGCAAACTATCCTATTATCAGAGGTGCAACTATGCTGATCCATTCACCTGCCTGTGCCCTTCCCATGCACACGAGTAAAATCATACTGAAGTTCAAATCCAAGAAGAAAAGTGGGACGGAAATTAAAACATAAATACATTTGTTTAAAAAAAAAAAGTGCATCAATTCCACAGCAATGCATTTAATATATATATATATATATATATATATATATATATATATATATATATATATATATATATATATATATATATATATATATATATACATACATATATCCACATTTAACTTGTACCTTTAAACTAAATACTCTGAAATCTGTGAATATCTGCTCAAAAATACAAGTGAACAGGAAGAAGAATCTGATCAAATCTGAACAGTCCGTCTGAGAAAAATCCCACCTTATTTGAATGTTAAACATATGTGGCATTGCCCTTTAAATCACATTTCATCACCACATTTCGCGAGCAAAACAATACCAGCACGTTGATGGTAATGTTTTTAAATAGTGACCCAGACAGATCTGACATCATATTCACACAGACATGAAGCACAATGCTGTAGCATGTCCAATGTGCCAGTGGAACAAATGAATCGGATGACACTTATAGACCATGTAAAGTTCACATGAATCAGACATCAAGAGAAATCTATTTGCAGCGCTTTGACACAGCTCAACTGTAACCTCTAAAACGACTTTCCTTTCAGTCATGAAGGCCTATTTGTAAGAGTCGTCTGTCTATCACAAAGGCTTTTGCCCTGCAAGTGTGTTACATCATACTGTACATACAGTACTTCAGTGAGATAACGCTTATTCCAAGGCTGTGACCTATAACAGGGTAAACAACATTATATAAAAGCTTTACTAATGCCCTGATTTGGCTACCGATCAAAAACATCTTAAACAGTAGTAGTATTTATTGTTTTGTGTACCTGTTGTTGACGCTGGTCTTGGACTCCCTGTACCACAGGCTGATCTCCATGCCTCCAGAGATGTCAATGGCTAACCCTCCTTGGAACTCTGCACTCGCTTTCAGACCGGACTGCAGCTGGATCACCTGGAGGGTCGAAGATGAGCGAGAAAGAAAAAAGAAATGGAATGGCAGACTCCATTATGTCAGACTACACTGATAATTAAGATTCCTTTTATCATAGATCATGTGTAACTGATCTGAACACTGTGAAAGCTATTTGAAAGTAGCCACAGCATAAGGGGTAAGAAATGCCACATCATTGCATCAGCTGTAGACATTTAGACTGTTCATTCATCATCACTAAGCTCAATAACTGAAGTGATTACCGTGAGTCGTTCCCCATCTGTGCCTTTCTACACATATAGTATACATCTGACCAAGTAAAGGCCAGTGCCGACTGAAATGACCCATGCTGTCTTGCTAGTCAAGTACAGTTCATTTTTGGAAACTAAGACTTGGTTAGAGTTAGAACGAGTTAAATCAGTGCCGACTGCTGGCAGAAGATGGGACACAAACGGCACCACAAAGTATATGAATTGTGTGCCCAATTAATTACATGTTCTCTTTTTGTGCTGTTAACATCACATAAGTCCTGTTAAGCAACCGGACGCAAAGTCTTTATAATTTATTAACACACTGCACGTCAACTTAAAAAACACTGAGATCAACTTCAAATACTACATTCAGATCTGGTGTAAAAGGGGGCATTGGTGTTGTACACAGTTGTAGCTGCCCACCTCAGAATGATCAGTCAGCAGGATGAGACCCTTCACGACATTCATGGGCTCCCCGGTCATGGAGAACATTTTGGACATGAGGTCACTGTAACCCTTGAAGAAGGTGACGGGCCGCAGCTGGACATCAAAAAGCAGAGCCGACATCCCGGCGTACGACTCCAGGTCCTCCTCTCCCTCATCGGGTGTGGCAGCAATCAGTGACTCCAGACCCTGGGCCTCAATTGCCACCTGGAAGACAGGAAAATATCTAAATCAATTTATATTAGCAGATAGATAACTTGTTGCTCTGTGTACTCAACTGTAGATCAAAATGTGTCAAGTGCTCTTGGAAAACGGAGGAAGAATTCATGATGGACACAAAGGCAATTTAGTGTTAAATGCACCGAATAAGACCTACAGGCTTAACATTTTTTTCTTTTTTTAAAATAACAATAATGGGGATCAAAATTATTTTTATGTAGGCCTTTGATTTCAGAGTGTCTGGATTCTTGTCTTCTTGTTTATCACACATTATTATATACAAAGAAAACATACATTACATGCATATATTTAAAATTCCTGCTCCTCCAACATTGTCCCTGCAGTCCTGCTAAGTGGGTTTTCTATGTATTCAAGTAATTATAACATTTTCTTTCCATGGTTTCCTTACCTGTAGTCCATGTAGCATCGCTCCTTTACTAGCACCATAAATATTCATGTTGCTTCTCCTCAGGATCCCAGAGCCTGAATACAGGATGTCCAAACTGTATGTGGAGGTCACATCAGCAGATTCTGAAGGAAGAGGATTTTAAAGTGCTCAGTCAGCACCACATACCTGTGGTCATGTTAGCCTCTAATTTAAAAAGGGTTTTAAGGAGCCATATCAAGCTGAAATGTGCAACAACCCTTAAATTGTCAACATCTAACTTGGTTGACTTGCAAAGTTTTGTCCTGGACTACTTTAAATTGTATTAACATCTTTTTATTTTTTATAATCATTTCAGACTTTAAATCTTAGAACAATGCATTGATTATTTTTTAAGGCTTAGAGATAAGTTAGTTACTTACGTGCCATGAATCCCGAGAATGCAGAAGACGACCCAACTTTAGCAAAACGGTTGTAGTTATGGGAAACCATGTCCTTCATAGCTTGTTGTAAAACTTTGCTGGAAAATTAAGAAGAAAAAAATGTTATACCATAAATGTCTGTTTACATCTTTCTATGTTCTAAAACACAAAATGTTTCTTTTTTGTGTTCAGCTCAGAAGCCTCTTTTTGGTCCATTGGATCACCAATAACACACCTGGCTGGCAACTGGAAGCGGATGATGTCCTGGATCTTGGACAGCATGTACTTGTTCATTTCATGAGGCAGGTGTCCAATAGACAAAAGCAGATTCTTGACCTCCATGTATGAGGGTCCGCTACCGAGGATGACGTCGGCAGCAGCTGCTCTCACGTTTTTCTCATAGATCCGTCGATTCTGGTGGTAAATTCTGCCGACTGTTCGCTTTACCTATAAGTGAGATTAAATGCGGGTTTTCAATGCATATGCCGTTATATGCCAATTAATTCCACACATCACTCTTAAATAACCGAAGTGTTATGTATGTTATGGCTCACCTCATCAGTCATGAGATTTACATCGTATCTCTGCAGGGCAGTGAGGGCGATGGTGTTGTAAGCTCCCACCTCTGACTCTGAATATTTGGTAAAGATGGGTATGGCCTCGGGCAGCAGAGAGTTCTTTAGAGCCAAAAGATACATCTGGACCTCGGACTCTCCCTGCGCGCTGCCAGCACCGTCTAAAATCAGCTTCTTCACCTGGACCACTGTCTGAGAGGTAAATACACAGCAGACGATCAGGAAACTATAGGATTCATTCCAATTTGGTTTAAAGAATATTCAGGACATTTTCATTTTCATGTCTGTAAACGGACAGTTTCACGCGTTTTCATTTAGTATCTTCATGAAAGCTCACCGGTAAGTTGCACCCTCCTTTCTCACACAGTCGATGGACAAGGGCTCCCATAATGATCACCAATGACTCTTTAATGTCTGTGCTGCCAATTTTTCCCTTTGAAATATCCTGAAAAAGGAAACAACTCTGTTAAACTTTTCAAAAGTATGTATAATATGACAAAATGTTTCAGATCCGTCATATAAATTGGTCTATTTTTCATGTTTATCTTCACTGATATGAACGAGATGACAGCAGGTCAGATTATGTCCTTTGACGAGCAAGAAAAGGTACCAATTCTGTTATTGAAAACATGGTGCTCACCAGCAGAACCTTGAGCATTCTCTCGTCGGGATGTGAAGCGAATCCCGAGGCGTAGAGAAACCTCTCCTGCAGAACAAAACTTTTGGCATCGGTAAAGTTAAGGAATTCCAGCATGGCATCCAGCGATGCAACGGTCTGGGAGGAGGTTACAGCATCTACTACCTGAGGTCTGAGCAGGATGATGGCAAGTTGATAAAGTTAGACAAAGTCCAAGAAACAGCCGAGTGATGGGATCAGTAAGCACATTAAGATGTAGGAGAGAAGGAGGAGTCTGCTTACAGAGATGTCTTGCTGGCACTCTTCAGCACTTTGAGGATCTCGTCCTTGGACGCCTTCCTAATACTCTGGATGAGGGCTAGAAAGCTGCGAGGAGCCGTGGCTTTGGACAGGCTTGCCGGCTCCAGCTGCTTCTCCCGAGTCTGCCAATGTTCAAAAAGCTAAGAGGGAGAACACAGGGAGAAGGGATCAGAAGTTCACTCAATAATTTCCTTGACAATAATAAACAGTAACCATGTACTAATACAGTGTTATTTGGGAGTTACCAATGTGTTATTTGCACTGACGAAAATGTGGTGATCTTTATGCAACTTTGTAAGAAATATAGAAGAAATTTAAAAAAGGGGGGGAAAAAAGTGTCCCGCTTCCTTTTAGTAATAATGACTTGTCATGAATAAAAGAATGTGTTTATTGAATTGGTTACCAAGAAAATATAGTACATTGTAACTAAAGCATAAACTAAGCTGCGGCATTATACATATATTAAATCATACCAGCTGCTAATTTGTATACATACTAACTAGAAGAAACAATAATTCCAGTTTGTTACAACTTCAGTTGAATTTTCCCAATTGTATTTTCATAATTTTTGTATTAACATGTCTCAACATTTCTAATTAATGTTAACTGGACAATGCAATGACATTGCATAAATAATTCTAACAGGGTAAGAAACAAGCTGTCAGATGATCATACAAGTTTTAAACAAACCCTAGTCAAAGTCATAGAATCAAATAAGTTAATAAGGATTAATCCTAAACCCAATATGAATTTCTGCACCAAATGTCATAGTAATCCATCCATTATCTAGCATGACATTTCTCACAAAACCACAAATGACAGCCTCATGGTGGTTGTCGAGGATAATGCATTCAAATGCAGACCATAGAGACCAGGAATATCTTTTCAAAAACTATTCAATACGGATATTCGAGTCTGAATCAAAGTCATGGGCCGTCCATAGAGCCGTGTTTGTGTAAGTGAAGCTGTGTCATGTAAAAGTGAACGGGTACTCACTGATGGACAGCCCTTGCACTGGGATTTTACAATTTCTCCAATGATACCAACAGCTGCCAGTTTGACATCGATTGACTTGACAACACTAGCCACATCTTTCCCAGCAGCCTCCAGTGGTCCAGTCTCTTTTCCTACAAAGGTGAAGGTTTGCCTGGGAAGCAATGAAAACTTTTTTTTTTTAAATAATCCTGTATTTTAAATGGCAGCTGAGGGAAATATTTTTGAGGCATTTACCTGGATATGACTTTAGCTGCAGTAGACCTGCGGGCGTTAACAATCACTGAGTGTGTTTCTTCAGCCACAGCCGAGCGGATGAAACCATCTTCTAATGTGAACGTTGTAACAGAACTGGACTTTCGGCTCACACCAAACACCTGAAGGGGGCCATAGAGGCGTAGATCATTAGTAATTCAATATCATTTGTATTCCAACACGATGATCAGGTCTGGATTCTGACATACCTGACTGTGCGTCGTGAAACCAGTCTCCACAGTCTTACACGTCTCTAGAATCTTGGTTCTCGTCACTTGATCTTTAACTGCCTTGTACTCGACCGTGCACCTTCCAGACACATCATTCTAGTCACAGACATTACATTTGTTCACATTAGCAATAAATAATTAAATAAGAAATGCATGAATACATGGAATGGGGGTATTATCATGCAGTTTACCTCTATAACCTTCCCTGTGCTGAGTTGTACTTGCAGTAAGCTGGCCAGCCCTCTTTTTAGGTTCTTGATGATTGCAGGTTCGGACCAGTAGGAATAAAATGCTTTTGCCTATAATGAAAGCAGAAAGTGACCCACAGAAAGTGACCCACAGCACCTTACAAAGACATTCAGGGTGTCAGTTTTGCATTGCAGACTTGCGTATAGAAATACATGCTCATGACATCAGTGACTATTTACATTACATGAAGAAATAAGATGTACTTTAAGGTGCAGATCAAAAACAAGACTAGGATACTTTGGTCTAAGTACTTTTTAAAAAAAAGGAGTCCTTAACTTCTAGTTATATTCAGAATGCACATCAGTACACAACACTGACCAGAATAAAAGATGAGTCATTCTTATGTTTGCTGGTGCCATATTAAAATATTGGAATCAAAGCTCAGTTAAATTGGCTGTGTTAATCTTGAGAAATATCACATAGTTCAGATTTCCAGTGAGGGTTCAGCTCGGAATGGACTCTGTGTCCTTATGTGTGGAGAAAGCAGCCTTACATCATCCTACAGGGTCTCCTGCACAGTATGTGATTTATGTGTGGCGCTCGAATACAATATCAGCTATTACCACCATAAATAAGATTGCCTACGGCTACTCTGTATTATTCATGTCCTAGTCTGCCATCAGTATAAACAAAACAACAACGGGGAGACACTGATCTATTCGGTTTCTCTCATCTTTTACTCCACAATGAACCAGTTTTAATCATAAAACTTTTTTCCCACCACTGGTGTACAACAGTTACACAACTGTGAGTGTAATTTTCATAGTAAGATATAATACATACAGTATGCTGTTAAAGTACATATTCTATAGTTACTCTACTTCATAGAAATATTAGCACTTAGATGTAGCCAGGTATTTATACACATGTTGTTTTATATACCACGGATCTAAACTTGCAATGTGAACTGCGGAAACTAAATATTTGACAAATCAAGAATTAAATCTTACCTTTCCATTTTTCAGATTCAATAAGAATGGTTTAGTCAGAGCTGACAGTTTGGTCTTCCCCAAAACACTTTCTGCAGTGGATCCATGGAGAACATTCTTCTTCTTTGATTGGTGAGACACAGGACTGATCCTCACATTTGAGATCTAAGAATGAGAGATTAATTAATTGAAATAAAAGTATGTTGCAATGCATTCTCTTTGTGCGTCAGCAACACGTCGAAAGCTTCTGAAGATAAGGAAGCATGCAGACTTTTACCAGTTGACTGAAGAGTCATGAGAAATAAATGGATAATTCAAACTCTGAAAATGACATCATGTCCCGTCTCAACATATGATTGGACTGACATACCGCCAGTTGAATCAGTTGGTCATCTTTGCTGCTCGGCCCTCTCCACACGAGGTGGACGTCCACATCGCTTGAGATCTTGTAGCCAGCACTGCCCTCTTTGGACCCCCTGGTCCCGTCCACCAGCACCTCGGTGGTGTAGCTGAATTTGTACAGCTGGTTGTTGTTCAGCCGGGGTCCAGCAGCACCTGAAGAAACACAGGAAACACAGCTGGTGAGTAAACATTAATGAAGAGAGTAAGACTGATCTGCTATAACACTTGTCATATTGTGGTGTGAAGACATTGAATGTCTGTTAATATACTGCGGACTTAAGAGATTTTCTGAATGAAATTTGCTTTGAATTTTCAAAAGCTTACTTTAGCTTTTTAGATGTTTTTTTTCTTCTATCCACTGGTTTCATTTTGTGTCTAAACCTTAAGAACATCAGCTAGCAGAAACCTGAAACCGGAAATAGTAATCCAACATCAACAAAAATCATCTATCTTCGTTTGTTTGTCGCTGTATTTGTGTGCAGTGACTGTTTTAAAAACTGTATATTGGTCTAAAATTGCTCTAAAATATTAGACAGTGTCATCAGAAAAATAGATATGGGAAACAATAAACAAACATGGATATTGTGTGATCGATAACATTATTATAGTAGTTTCTTACAATTAAAAAAGTGGTGTTTAGGAGCGAAAGTTCAAATATATTGGTTCAAATAAGTGCACTACTTTTCAAAGCAATCCCTACTTTACGCCTTTTTTTTACTTTTACGCCATAAAAGAAAATGTAACTTTGAAAAGCCACAATGCTCATTCTGATGAATTAACTCAACCAAGAAGACTAAAACGCTGTAGTCTGTGTCTTTAATTCAGGTATTTTTTTAAAATAAAGCCTTCTGAAACTGTTGAAAACTGCTTCCTTTTACTTGTGGCCACACAAACTGTGAAGATTTGTGTTTTCTGCTTTTAATTGATTTAAAAAAATAAAAAGATTAGAAGTTAATATCTGTGGATAGCATTGAGAAGATTCAATCAGAGGCAATTTAACAAGGTGTGTTCGACCTCAGAGAAGATTAAGATCTATGACTGCTCTCCGAATGACAAGCCTTCCATTAGATATGACAATAGGCCACGTGGAAGGCAGACTGACGTGTCAGTGCTTGATTTAATCCTGAAGTTCAAACAGATTAAAATGTCTTTTATTAGCAGCCAACTGAGATTCTTAGACATCAGAAACAAAAGACAAACATTAAAAAAAAGTATTTTTTGTCTTGTACTTTTGAGTTTTATGTTTCTTGACTCCTTCAAATCAGATATGTCACAAAGCAGCACTCTGTGAATGAAGAGAGCCCATTGACGATGAATAGGATACTGACATTGTGGTCTCTGGATTCCCAGCGGGATTCATTCATTTTGTGAATGTATCAGTCTCTGTGGTAGAATAATATTAAGCTTGTCACCTTGAATCATCAATAACTTTCTCTCTATAAAGAACCCTCCAAACCACAACACTGGTGTCATTTTGAGCTACAAATAAATCATATTGACACATGTATACCAATTGAGCATGTAGATATATATATATATTCGTGTCCCAAATAAACACATTCAACCTATATTAAATAACCTACTAAATGTTACTGTTGGCCCCCAAAACACCCACACTCAACTCACCTTTGACAGAAGCTGAGACAGAGGAGGCCGCACAAAGCAAGAATACAACTACAGTTAACATTGTGTGTCCTCTCGCTGAAGCCAGAATAACCAACATTCTGACTCAGTGTTTCATTAAAAGGCCAACAGAAAGGCAAAGCGAGTCCGAGCTTCTCCTTTTCTGTTTTATCTACGGGGAGGGCAGACTCCAAACTCCACGCTCAAGTACTAAGTAGGAGATAACCGGCCAATCATTAACAGTTTTAGCAGAGGAGCACAGATTTGAAAGCGACTTCTGCAGATGGCAGATGCAACACGAGTGCCCTTTTAATACCGCAAGTCCGCGACTGCGTCTGCGCGCGGCCATGTGATTGATTAATCAAAACACATGGGATTATCTGATCGATTCTGTTGATCAGGGAACAAGTGAGACTCGTCGATCCATTTCTGCTGCAAGCCCTGATTAGGCAGCAAACAATGAAGTTAAAGAAAATATGCATGCAAACGCACAAAAAATACTGGACACAAATATCTAAATTAGCATAAAAGAGCATATTTACCAGGAGGTGGCAGAAAGACGTCCTCATGTTAGATATCTTTCAGACATTGTTTTCCTTTTTGGGATGAACAGTACTTTGTCAGCATGTCCTTCGTTGGAGGAAATGGGCAGTTTGGCGGTGAAACCAGCCCTCGAGCTCAAATTACAGCGTCTCATAGGACCCAAGAATGTGGGGTAAATTTGGAATAAAGTAAAGATACTATAGATTTTTATGATTCTAGAATCCATTAATCTATAAATTAGTGCTACATATAATTTTAAAATTCGCGATGTCTGTTTATTTATTTAAATAAAAAATAAGTGTTTTTGGTAATCATGTGTGCGTGTCTGTGTGTGCGTGTGCGTAAACCTGTGTGTGCACGTGTACGCGTGTGCGTGTGTGCGTGTGTGCGTGTGTGTGTGTGTTGGGGGGGGGATGCAGGCTTAATGGCTTCATTCTATCAGCAATAATAAGTGTATGTTCTTATCTATATTAAATTGGCTCCTAGTGTATTATTACATTGTTGTATACTTTAAAGGCATATGTCCTTTGCTTTAGTTACAGGTCAAACTTTCTCTCCAAGTCTCCTCTATTTCACAAAGTTACATAAATGTCCTGTCATCTTACTTCAGTAAATGAGTGCCGTTGTAATATTGTATTATAGTGAAATCAATGTTAAATACTTGCTATATGGTGTCATTGTGTATCTGCTGGTGTTGATGGTTACAAGTTTGAAGGTTCTGAATGTGAATCCAAACCCAGAGCCAAACACAGAAATGATATCTCTTCAGTCCATGCAGAACATCTCGTGTCTTCAGTTTGAGATCATGTCATCCCACCCCGAGAACACAGACATCATCTGAGTTCTGAAGCTACACGTCTACCACAGTTAGGAAGCTGTTTTCTTAGTTGTGGGATCTCTCTCAGATCATTTGACAGATAATGTAAGTACGACTCATGACCTGTGACAAAATGCAGGAGTATTGCTGCTTTTTGTTAGGTTATCCTTGCTTTTTTATATGAATGAAAAGTAAGATTTCCTAACTGTGAAGACACGGGGATCCCTGCTCACACGTTTTGTGCTGCTTTTAAAAACATCAGGTTACCTAACATAATATTTGGGGTCGAGAGGCAACGAGAACAATAACATCTTTAAATCCGTACTGAAAGAAGGTTGGGACGAATGAAAAGGAGCTGAAATAAGAGTAACATCTTCTTACTGTTTCTAAATGTAGCACTTGAAGTAATCAGCATACTTGTTGACAAATTTCTATGATTCTTTTAAGTTTTTGGGTTGTAATCTACGTGGTGGAATGCATAATTGTAAGTTGCTTTGCATAAAAGTGTCAGCCCTATAAATGTCATGTAAAACTACTGATGAGCATTATTCAGGTACACACCATTTTGAGCAGTGACCCTGGTTGTGTGCTAATCAGTAAAATCGTCTGAAATTACAGAACAAAAGTGATTTTGACAATTCTTTGTCAAAGAGTGCGGCTGTCTGGATAATAAAAAGATCAGAAGGAGGGTGCTTATAGTAGTTGACTGTTAACTTAATTTATACAGGATGTGTTTGAGAGGAAGGTTGATTACATCAAGTCGTTCTCTATTGAGTCCAGAAATGGGCTGTAAGTAACACTGGGGCATCTGGCCAAAGGTCAGATCATAGGTTTGCAAGTAATTGCCTGATAACACAGCAAATACATACGCTTATCAAAGCTGCGTATCTAAATTGCAAATTATCAGGGTTGTGTTGAAAGAAAAGTGTATGTGTGTATGTTTAATCCGTTTAGCTTTTTCCGTGAATGAGATTTGTTCCAAGTAATATGCTCAGATGGCTCCTCCTCAATCTAAACAACCGATGACAATCAAGGAACTGAAAATAGAGACAACAGATGAATATCATGAGAGACAAAACCAGACTCAGGCTTCTAAATCTAATAGCATAGTATGTATTTTTCTAACAACTTTTCAGAAGCTGATGCAGCTGAAAATGTGATTTTATGTATTTAAACTTAGTAGAAATGTAATAGAGACCGCACTCTTGAATAGATGTCTAGTTGTATTCAAGTTTGGGCATCTCCTCTCAAGATATTCATGATATAATAAAATAAGAATTAAGTAGCAGTCCATTCCTTTTTTTCTATGTAATACCAAAGCTGGTCTCCATCACTACCTCTGTCAAAGAAATGAGGATTGCAATTTGGTTTCATGATGTGTAAATGTGTGCCTTTTTCTCTAAGGACATTGATGACCCAACTAAAATTATTTTAGTAAATTTTTGTAAGGTATTAATAACTGGCCAAACTTCCACCCATTTAGGATCTATATAAAGTGTGTATGCTATCCACAGACAAGAGTTTACAAAGATCCACATTTATTCATATATATATATATATATATATATATATATATATATATATATTTACAACAAGCTATTTACAAGAAATAGGAGTACAAATGAACAACTTATAATCAAGGGGATGTAGAAATCTCAAATATGGCACTGTGTGGTAAGAAAAAGTGTGATCAGTCAACAACAATCAAATGAAGCTTTTAGTGGAAAAAAAGATATTTAACCCCACTGCAGCCATAATACATTGAGAAGATTTCAAAAAGCTGACAGAATTATTTCATATCTTTTGTGTAATGTTCAGTTTACTTCAGTTCATCTAGGCTGCAAAAGATTTGACTGCAAAGAAAAGCTCTGTGTAACACACTGCAGGCTCACAGCGCCTCTACCTAAACGGCTGCGTTTACTTTTCATGCTGTGCAGTTCTATTAATAAAGGTCGACATAAAGTGACATCTAGAAAGAAAACCTATAAGTTGTATCTCAGTTTGCATTTAAAATAATGCTGGTGAGAGCTTGTGTACTCTACTTCCAAGTAATGTATCTATGTCGGCTATAAATCATTACTAGGTTCAGGTCAGTTCCACCAAGCAGCATGCCGCACGACGAGTATTGGAAATAGCTTGCATCCTAATTTTCCAGGGAAAACTTACATATCAAAAAAACTAAAACACAACAAACAAAGGTATCTCATCAATTAGACAGATTCCATTAAAGAAACACACACCAGCAATAAACCAAAAAAGAAAATAGTGAAGCATGACTGAATGGACATTGACAATAAAATAATGTGCAAGTAACGGCACACCACTCATAATGTGCTGGAAAACATTTTCTGTCAATGCTTTTTGGGAGAAAAAATTACATTATGGAGCACCATGAAGTAAAAGATGTAGTTTGAAAGTGTTTAAGGAAAAGTGCCCCCTCCAGTGGCTGCTGTTAAGATAACAGCACATCATGACAGAAATCATCATAAGAAGAATAAAGTGCTTACGGCTAAGTTTGAGTTTGGATGTCACATATTCGGTTTCTTTCAGTATTGTTGGACATTGCTTTTAATGTCACTGCCAAAAATCTCAGTGAAATGCAACTTTGCAAAGCCTACAATATCAATCACTTTCCTTCATGATACTTTATATCCACCGTAACTCCACAAAAAATCTGCTTACAAACTGTATCTGTAAAATATGAGCATAATGTCACAGATGGGGGAAAAGGAGACTAAGTTAATTTGCTGTTGCTTGGAAGAGTCCGTTACACATTCAACAAAGTGCCGATTCACTCTTAACTATTGTAACTATTTTACAAATATTTTTTTTAAATACTTAACATTAATGAAGTACATTTAGGAAAGCCGGTGTCCTACCAGAAAATAGGCATGCAGTGCATTTTCAGAATCACTTTTATCTTTGTACACAACCTTTAAACGCAGTGTTAAAAACTGCAGCTGAGAGACATATAAAACCAAGCCCCTTCCCTGAATGAAGCACTACCTCTGATAAAAACATCAAATCTACCAGTAAATCTACACTCTCCGCTCTTCACTTGTCCTTCGAGCCACTACAGCATCATATCTGTTTGTATTGCGATGCATTTACATTGCTTTTCTTTGATTTGTACTGTATAAGAACTACAATACCATTTAGAGGTTGTGCTTAATTCAGAAATAGGCCACAAATAACTCTAAAAATAACTCTACATTTACTATTTACATGTCAATGAGACTCTTCTGGACACGTGAGCTGATTAATGCATTTCCCTTCATTAATGGCATCTAAAACTGCAGAGTCCTGTAGACACAAAGAAAACATTTCAGTTCAAAGAGACATGGGAACATCAATGGATTCAATCAATACGAATATTAATATGTATAGGCTGCAACATTTATAGTGAATCTATAATTGATTACCTGGTACAACCTGTCATGCCTATGGAGATTCTGTGGAGATCTTAGGTAAACAAACTGCACAAAAACAAAGGAAGAGTTAAGTGCAGATAAAATATTATCAAATGAAGTCATAAAATTAACAACTTCAAAAGCAGCTCTACGAGGTGATGCTTGGTGGACAACACAATCTGGCACAACTTTAAATATACTAGTGTTTAAAGCAAATAAATAAATAGGCCTATTAAGTGTTGCTGGAATTTTGAGTCTTAAGGCTATACTTATGGCATTTTTGGCACAATGCTACTGCATTCTGCCATCCTCACAATGAAGATGTCTAACGTTTACTACGTTCAAGCCTTTTAGTTAGGAATGTTAACATACTAATGTTTTCTATTTAGCAGTAAACACTAAATGAAGCTGAGGATGGTTCAGTTAGCAGGAATTTGTTTGAAAAACATCCTCATGGAAAAGTCAGATGATCGCCAAATTCTGTAAGGATTCATTCTCTACGAACCATGAATGTCTACACAAAATGTTGTGCTCATCCATCATGTATATGTTAGAAAATCTCTCAGGATTAATGAACATTTTGACACGTTGATGGACAAAAGGGGGTCACCAGAGTTAATCCTGTAGGGACCATGAATTTTGGTATTATATTTCAATAGGGGATAATGTATTATAAATAAATCACTGTTCTGAGAGTGAAATTGTGCTTGAATGAACACAAAGATGTCACGTACCAACTCTCTCGCACTGCTTCAATGTCGCTCACAAGATTCTGCGCTAGACAGATGCCAAAAATCTAAAAAAATAAATAAATACAGATTTTTCAATGGGTAAATACAAAGTAAATAGAGATGAGATACTAAAGTAAAGTGTTCACATTGTGTTCCTCACCTGTAGTAATGCAATCCCAATAAAGATGCCTGCCACCACTGTCAAGTTGTCTTGAAGCCACTTCTCAAACTGAGGAACACATCCTTTGATATAGATGAAGGTCCGCTGCTCAGAGTCCTGACAGAAAATAAAAAAATAGTATTAAAGGCCAACAGGTAAATGTGGATGAAGGATTTGGCTTTTACTTTTGCAATGGATCCCCGTATATCAGAGGAAGCCAGCACGGTGCCCGTTGTCGCCCGCAAGGACCATGTGAGTTCTAAAGACATGTTCTAAAGATAGTCAACACTGAGCTCAGTCAAAAAAAGAAGAGATTTCTGGGATTTTTTAGTGACATTCGTCCCGATGTGCGCGCACACGCCGGGCTCTACAGCGCGCGAGACGTGTTCACGCGACTGGTAGAGACAGACTGACATGTTTTAATGACGTGCTGCTGTAGAGACGATCAACATCAGATCGGTCAGGTACGCAAAGACGCGCAGGAACACAAATGGCAGTACGCATTGTTGATTATTTACGCGCATGCGTACCCGCGTACCACTTATATGCACCCCTGCATATAGAGACAGACAACCATTCACGCTCATATTCAAACCTATGGGCAATTTAGAGATCAATTAACCTGATTATACTTATCATCTTACGGTCTCCTCAAAAGCCCTTCACAATAAAATCCTTCTGTATTAATGTTGCCTAGTTGCTACCACACACACACTCAGCTCAATTGCTGTTTGACTGAATCTCAAAATGTAGTTCACTCTGCATTTTCCACCACATTTTAAGTCAATAAAAAAACACAGCCTTTTCCTTACATTATGCTGCTGTGGAGTAAGGCCAAAACTAATGATGGGGAAGGGGATTTAATCCCCAGTGCATTGCTGCAGCATGAGTAATACCACCCAGACCAAAGTACTGATGGGAAGCCAGCTGCTGTATTCTGAAGACTGTACAGTTGAGAAATAGCCTGGATACCAGACCGAATTTAGCCCCGCCCTAAAGAAAATTGGTCGGGAAGTTGGGTCTGGCGTCGCTCCATTAGGGAGAAATGATCTCCGGTCAAAAATTGACCGGGCCAATCAAATTGTCAGGGCGGGCTTTATACGATGACGGACCAATCAAATTGTCAGGGCGGGCTTTATACGATGGCGGACAGATGATCCACAGTAAAGCCTAGTTTATGCTTCTCCGGCGGACCTTGAGCATTCGAAGTTCTGCGTCGAGGGAACGCGTTGCTCTACGATTCACCGCCACGTCGCCAGGGGTGTGTGGCTGTGTGGCGGTGTGGTTTCATGGATTATAGCCGAATCCGTGCTTTTTCTTCTGGCCACAGTCTTCTGTTTGGTCCATTGTTGCTACCGGTCCACGATCACTTTTAAAAATGGCAGTGTAGGAAGACAGACCGGAAAATATACTTACTGCCGGGAATCACGTTCTGAGGGTCAGCGTCGGGTCTGCGTCGACGCGGCGCAACGCGCAGGAGAGGCATAAAATAGGCTTTACTGCCGGGAATCACGTTTTGAGCGGACCAATCACAGTGCTTGCGGTCCGCGTCAACTCGACGCGTAGTTAGGATTTTTTGGAGGCGCGCGTCAGGCTCAGCGTAGGTTCAGCATAGAGTCAGCGTAGGGTCAGCATCGACGCGGCGCGACGCACGGAAAAGCATAAACTAGGCTTTACGTAACCAACCACGTCATCAAAAGGCGCTTGCTTCTTCCAGTGTGCGTGCAGTTGAGTTCAACAACTATGAGTCGCTTAAAACACGTCACTACGTTGCTCTGAGTGGTTGTAGCTCTATCTAATTGAGAAGAGGCATTTGCTTTCCTGGTTCGGTTGAGACACGCCCCATAATCACAGCCCAACGGAGCGGTATCAGACTCATATTCTGACTAGAATTCTGAGTATGACATCGTCAGGCTAGTTGAGAAACATACTGAAAGAGAAATATTGTGCCCAGGGTGGAGTACCCGATGTATGACCTCATGCAGCCCAAAAAACCTTGTAGGTTTTATAGCACAGACTTACATTAAGATGAGGTTCTGAAGCTCTGTTATGAATGGAAGTTTCTGTTAAGCCACTCACCGTTTTTGCCCGAACGTCATAGCCACACTGAGTGTTGATGACATCCTCCTGTGGAGAAGATGGTTCAAGCTTAAAACATTTTCAAAAGTCAAGACATTTAGAGACATATACCAGGAAGATGCAAGATCAGCAATGTTGCTTGTTTTCAACCAGCACATAAAAAAGACTCAGTGCTGAATCCCCCCCAATGATAGTTGACATCGTCAGCCAGCCTTCTGGAAGAAGCAGATAACCAAGCAATGAGTCACAGGGAGGACCTTCCAAATGTTCCCCCAAACTAACGGGTTCAACATGTTAGAAAAGGACCTACTAAATGTGTACTCTAACTTTTAGACACAAAAAGACCAAATTCCACCCCAAAGGCCTGTTAAGATTACCGTAAATGGGAATGAATTGGCTGTGGATTAGAAAGATTGAAGTGTGGTGAGTTTATGTGGTGACATACAGCTGGATCTTTGGTGCAGCAGGAAAAGGGCACTCCGCATTTTTCACGACTCGGGTTTGAATCGGTGCAGTTGAAGTAGATGTTCAAGTTCCAGTCATCAGCTCCGAAGGCTCCACAACACTCCCACTACAAGGTTAAACGGACACAAAATAAACACTCTTATTTTTCAACAATGTCTCCCAGAAAAGGTCAAAACAAACACATGAGTGTAATAAGTACTGTGGATAAAGAAACACAGTGCTCACATATTCCTGGGTGAAGTCTATCAGGTTCTGCAGATCAATGTCGTCTCTATAGGCCCGAATGTTGTTGTTAATAAAAAAATTTAGCTGGTCCTTGATCCAATCTTTGAAGACAAACGCCAGGATTCCTGCAGTCAGCTCCAGGAAGAAGATGATACCCAGGAATACGGAGAACTGAAATACATTGAATCAATATAATTTTAAAACAATAACATCATTTTAAAAAAGTTTTTTCATTTCTTCACAAGTTTGTTTGACAAGCGAACATACAAACTTGAGCAAGAAAGAGTTTTCTCGCAGAGCTCCGATGCAGCCAGCGAATCCGAGGATGAACATCACGCCACCCACCACCAAGAAGAGCCAGACTGGGTCAAAGCCGCCCAAGTCTGTGATGGACGAGATGTTGGAGAGAACACCCTGGAAAAACGGAGCGAGTGGTTAGAGTAGGGGTCACTAAAAGGTGGACCGGTCTAGACGCTACATGTTTTTTCAATAACCACAGATAAAGTCCAAGCACTCATGGGTGACATAGCTTCACACCAGAATTAACTATATTTGAAATGACAGTTAATAGTTGACTAAATGTAGATGTTAAACTGCTAGGCTACTACTACTATGGCACTAATTCATAGTTAGGCATCATTATGATGTTTCGGACATTTGCGTGAGCAAATTCTCACTAACTGGACCATGATTTTAATTGAACTCTCCTAGATGAGAGGCTAAAAGCCATTACAAGAGAAATCATTAAGTCCACTGTCCCCATGAACTTATAGTGTCCAAAAACCTAAAACATCAATTATATGATGAGCTGAAACAGCTTGTGTATTGGCTACTTCTTAGATAATCACAAGGTATATTAGGTATATTGTGTTAGTAAGTGAGCTTAATAGGTGCCTGTAGGTGAATTGACGGAACCAGACTTCATACTACAACTCAACAGAGAACCCTTGGTTTCCAGTATTTGTGCTTAACTAAGCTAACCAACTCCTGCTTCCAGTTTTATACTTAAAAAACAAACATGAAAGAAGTATCAATCTTCTCATCTAACTCTTTGCGAGACAGACTACTGGCCTCTTTTCATATAATGTTAAACTACTAATTCAATTGTAGAAGAGTTTATTTAAGACATTCCCTGGTTGGAGTCATACATGAAAGATGAAGATGAATCCAAGAAGTAATCTTGAACTTTAAAAAGTTCTTCAGTGAAAGTCAAGATGAAAGTCTCCCTTCGACACCCCGTAGCCGGACAGTAAATGGATCTGTGACGTGCATAAGATCTTTTCTTCTGTGCATTGTTCAGAGGGGCGTCCCACCAGAAAGCATGACATTCCTTTCTGAGTCAGTAAAGCCACTGCCCTTGTTTCGTGTACTCAGAAGGTCGTAAGCGAGCGCGGATGAATTTAAACGATCTGCCTTATTTATTGACTATTTGCAGGAATTCATTCACAAGTGAAAACATTCAAACAATACATTGAGTCAGCTTATTGTTACACAGAGAGATACGCAGTGAAATCACCTTTTCGCTCCATGCCCACAACCCGATGCCGAGGAATGCCACTCCAAGGAACTAGCAAACAGACAAGGAAGAGAGAGACAAGAGAGCAAGGTTACCGTATTTTTGCTGTGACTGCAACACAGTGATTAAACAGAGGAGAAACCGCAGAGAGATTTTTCTGGCAGTGATCCGTCAACCTAATATTTCTGGTGTTAATCTTTTCTGCAGTATCAGGAGACTTCCACATGAAAAAGCATCTTCTAGCAGCCTGAAGCTGCATGATTTAAGTTTCTTACATACTCACATGAAAACACTCAAAAACAACTAAGCAAATTGTATCTGCTGAAGACAATCAGTAATCAGATCTGGTTAGAATATTCAAGTTGTGTATAGATAATTTGACTTGTAAAATTAGAATACTTAAAATGACTCATAAGACAGGTAAATGTCATGAACATTACAAGAATAAAAAAACACTAAACCCACTTATCGAGACTATTTAAACAACTGCTAGTGCCAATCAACAAATAATGATGCTCTCTAAATAGCTTTTTTAACATTAGACCCACTTAAAGACTGGATCCTATTTACGGGTTCCCCAAAAAGATAGAAAGCACTTTGCAGCTTGAGCTTGTTAGGGATTTTCTTTTGTGAAAACGTTGCAGAGGAAGACTTCCTCTGATGACATATGAATGGAGAAAGGATTACAGAGGTCGCAAGCTGCAGGCTGAAACCCTCTGCAGAGCCTGACCAACAGCCTTCCTCTTCATCGCTCTGAGGTCCTTGAAAGCTTCCCTTATGGAACAGAATTTCAAAAAGGAGATATAATTGCAGGGCGCTATAACTCTGTCAACGTTCTTTTTTAATACACTTTTTTTCAACATTTCAACAATATTGCAAAGCTGCTGTTTGATGCACATGAGTTTTGCATCAAAATGTGAAATGTCAAGTATTTTACCTACTATTTTACCTACTAACATTGATAGTCCTATCCAGTGAATTCATCCATAAATAGTTATTATATCACAAACAATAAGTACTAATATCAGAAGTAGAGCAGCCTGCAACATTCCTAAGTTCATCATCAGCAAACTAACTTGCAATAATTAATTAATCATCGCAGTCAATTATAAAGCCAACATGCAAATAATTTGCAGACACTTACAAGTCTTTTAGAACTGGTGGAAATGCTCTTCAAACTGCAAATAATTATATTTAGTATAATCTAAGAGCAGTGAATTCTCATCAAATGTTGGCCATCTTTAAACAATGAATCATATAAGTTTTCTTTCAATCGAGGAAAAGGGTTAGGGTTAGTCACCTGATCAGGTTTCATGTGAGGCGTACTGTCATACTTATTCCATTAATATGGCATTTATTTTGTATTTATACTTGTGATATATGTTTCCATTTGATCTTACACGGCCCTTTATATATATATATATATATATATATATATATATATATATATATATATATATATATATATATATATATATATATATATATATATATATATATATTAGATGTTTGTATTGTATTTTGATTACCAATGTCTTACATTATTAAAGCCATTTGTTTTGCCTTTAACAATAAAGAATAGCCTACCTACTAAAGCACCCAACCAGGTTCTGTTAACTGGAGGCCCAAAGTGGGACATCCAGAAGTCTTTTTTGGGGTTACTGGTGGGTTTCAAAGCACATGAGCAGGTTATTCCATCCTGTGAAGGGCTAGTTTCATGGGCAGACTGCCTCAACAAAGTATAAATGCATTCGTTCTTTGGAAAGCAGATCATGTGTTTGGTTCACCGACGATTTTACTCAGATCGGGGCTGAAGATATGGTTCGCTCTACACAA
Organism: Liparis tanakae; assembly: GCA_036178185.1. Taxonomy (NCBI): domain Eukaryota; kingdom Metazoa; phylum Chordata; class Actinopteri; order Perciformes; family Liparidae; genus Liparis; species Liparis tanakae. Next base: position 9,114,822 of record CM070110.1, read on the forward strand.
ACATCACTGACACCATAATAATAATACAAAATGTCATCAGACGATGCAAGCGACGGTTTCAGGAAAGCCCTCTCGCGGATGCGGTCTGCACAAAATAACAAAGGCTGCGAGATGATGCAATGAGCCATGGAGAAAGAAAACGGCTCCGACGGCAACTGCTGTCGGTTGCGGACACAAACACGTAACGTCAGTGTGTATTAAGACGATAATCAACTAGGCCTGGAGTCCGAACACAACAAACAGGGGACTTACCCAGAATATGATGTTGAATCCGAAGATGAAATACTTGATGCAGCAGCTCACTTCGTGAGCCTTGAAATGCTTTCCTGACATCATTTGGATGGATTTTGTATCTTAAACGCCGCCCACAGTGGGAAAGGACTCACATGTATCCTCTTATGTTGACAACCTGTCTGTGGAAACACCTTTATTTATTTTTTAAGGCTCGACAAACGCGTCGGCAATTGTTTTAGCGTCTACTGATAAACATCTTCCCGGAGCTATTTCCGCGGACAAAAGGCGTGGTTGAAGCTGCAGAGGAGCTTCAGACCTGTTGGTATCAGAAAAGATGTCTGTTTGTTCCCAAATAGGTTTTCTCAAGAAGTATAACGGTCAAATACATCCACTGAAGTCAACGAGATTAAAGCCGATAGTCGTCTATCTGACCCATAATGTAGACATGGCTGTCATTTAATTGACATATTAGGGAGCCAATGAGAGCCTTTTCTGGTCACAGTAGGCGGGACTTCCTCCAGAAGAAAGCTCCACTGTCCTCGTGTGACCATGATTTACAGTATTAATCACTTTAGAAGTTTAGAGTATGATTAATTAATCTACCCAACCATTCATCCATCCATCGACTAATTCATTTGGCTCATAATATAAATTAGGACTGTAAAATTAAACTGCATATTGAGCTATTGCTTCCCAACGTGTTCAACACAAACAATAAAATCCGTTAGACATTATGTAATACATAAATACAAGAAACACTTTAAAAGTCCGATTTTTAGTATGATTGGTTAATTGATCCTGCGGTTCCTTTTTTACAATAGCAAGACTTGTTAGTTATTTTAGTCACAGTAATGTGTTTATTTCATTATGTCACTTTGTTTTTTGTGTCTGTCATACTCAAAAAGGGACCTAGAGTAAATCAAATCTGAAAAAATGATCTTCAATAATGAATTTTGAATACAAGTAGAATAACAACAATTCATACAATTGTACTAAATTTATTCTATAGTTGATATGCATTTAAGTTGAGCAAAAAATATTAAATTGTGAGAAACATGTATGTTCTACCTTTTTACAATCTTACATGCAGTGTAACAAATCTGAGGTTTTTTCTTCGTAACTTATAAATATAACTACATCGATTATGTTCTGTAATGTATTTTTAAAAATATGCTTCCCCATTATATTCAGAGTGGACATAAGAATATATTTAAAGCAGAAGTGCATTAATGTTCTAGTTTATTAGATTAGATATTCCTTTATTAGTCCCACAGTGGGGACATTTCAGGATTACAGCAGAAGGTGCACATTAGAGCATTAATAAAAGATAACAAATAAAACACATTAACTGACACGTCTTTGTGTTGGAGTGAGGCTCAGGCGCAGAGAGACAGGCTGGGACGCAATATGCAAAAAGAAAAGCACTCTTTAATGCAGTGGTCCCCAAACTACGGCCCGCAGGCCGGATCCGGCCCGCCTCCACATTTGGACCGGCCCCCTGAACAATACCAGAGACGCGGTCTGATTTACAATTTTCTTTCACCTGGCCCGCTGTGGTTAAGATTGCAATGAGACGCGGAGAAAATGTGAAGTGGTGCTCTTCTTTGCAATAGAAGATCTTAGAAGAAGACGTCAATGAACGATTTTCAGGGGAGAATAACTACACTGGAGGCCGCGGTCGGCAACTTCGTGAAGGAGAACGAGCTACTGAAGTTTAAGGTCGACGATCTCGAGAACAGATCACGGAGATGCAATATCCATATTACAGGCATACCCGAGAGAGCGGAGGGCACCCAACCAACGTCTTTCATTGAATCCTTCATCGAGGAATTATTCGGCGCGGACGCTTTCCCCCAAAGCTTAGTCGTGGACAGAGCGCACAGGGCGGCTATCCAGAGGAGAGCGGACGGCGTGCCCCGGCCTTTCATCGCCTGCGTTCATCACTTCCAGACGAAGCAACGTATTATGCAGCTGGCACGAGAGAAAGGTCCCTTGTCCTACAGGGGCTCGGAAATTCATATTTACGCCGACTATAGTGCTGAAGTGGCTAAGAAGAGAGCTACTTTTTCCCCCGTCAAATCCGCGCTGAGGAAGGCAGGCTACCAATTCAGCCTGATCTTCCCAGCTAAGCTGCGAGTGATCGTCGATGGAACCAGGCACGAGTTCAATACCCCGGGCGAAGCGGCTTCCTTCTTGGAGAACATTCAGAACATTCAACCGGCAGTATGAGACTCCTCGGCAACCATAACAAGGACTTCGGTGACACTGCCTTTTCTTAGCTTAGGTTGGTTGGGCTCGCCGGTGAGTGAATACTTTTGCGTGCTAAGCCGTCACGTTGTGTAAATAGTAAAACTTATGAACAGTACATTACTAACCTGATCGTGTTCATATATAACTGAATATGTATACATATCACTGAACCGTATTACCCGAATGTCAAACTGTCCTAAATATTACTTAAAAACAACATTTTGGGTCAGTTGAAAGTGTCACGCTCTCAAGGTCTGTGTTATTATGACTGGCATAGATTACAGGGATATTATATCCCCACTCTGCAATCATAGTCAATGCTACTTGTTCTTGTTATTTATTATCTTACTATCTAATTAGCGTTAAATTTATATATCATCTCCTCTTGTTAAATTCTAACCCCATAATATACAGAACGGCTGTTTGTTGTGTTGACCAATGTTTAGAAAATGTCTTTGGTACCGATCCGTAAATTCTTTAAAAAAAGCGGTTCACAAGTTTAAATCCTTTACTTTTTTGCCTTTACATTCATTCTTAAAGACAGAGTTTAGAGTGCATGATAGAGTTATGCACAAAGTGTTCTACAGTACAACAGGTAGGGTTAACAGGTCTAGATACCAAGGACTGGAGCCTTTTATTTTTAAGGTGTTTTTTTGTTTTTGTTTTTTATTGTGTATCTTCCTTTGTCCCCCCCCCCACCCCCCACCCCTTTCATTGGTGCTCTGTTGCTATATCCCCCTACTTGATCTATGAACAGTCGGTCCAATAAGGTGACTAATGTACCAACCAAGTTCATAACCTGGAATGTAAAAGGTGTCAATAGCCCGGTTAAGAGACAACGGGTCATGTCTCATTTACAACTAGAATGGGCACTCGGTAGAGTGCATACCTTCGCATATCACAAGATTGAATTATGAACAATTTGGCACTAGTTTCACGCAAATCAGATGCCAATTAACCAAGATATCACAAATTTACGTTTTCACCTTTTCGTGACCTTGACCTTTGACCCAATCACTCCCAAAACCTATCGATTGTTCCTTGGGTTATAACCAATCATCCCACCAAGTTTCATAAGAATCGGCTCAGTTTTGTCTGATTTAGACGAATAACAAGTTTTTCACCTTTTCGTGACCTTGACCTTTGACCCAATCACTCCCAAAAACTAATCGATTGTTCCTTGGGTCATGACCAATCATCCCACCAAGTTTCATAAGAATCGGCTGAGTTTTGTCTGATTTAGACGAATAACAAATGGACGGGCGGACATTTTCACAAATAAATACAGGCCGGCGAAAACATTACCTTCTGCATTTTCAATGCGAAGGTAATAAATACACGCCGGCCAAAACATTACCTTCTGCATTTTCAATGCGAAGGTAACAATTGACAGTAGACGTAGCATTTCTTCAAAAAAACCATCTTTGTAACAATAGCGTTGCTGCTCTCAAGAGAGGTTGGGTGGGCCAAGTTTTCCACTCTAGATTTAATGCAAAGGCCAGAGGGACAGCCATATTGATTAACAAAAACACCTCTTTTCATCCCGAAGAGATTATTAGCGACCCAAATGGGAGATATGTTATCGTTACTGGACAACTCTGGGCTAATCCTGTGATTTTTGTAAATGTTTATGCCCCGAACTGCGACGACAGTAACTTTTTTGATAAGCTATTTCTTTCCATACCTAAGCTTGACAATGGATTGCTTATAATAGGAGGTGATTTTAATCTTGTGCTGGATGTTACCTCGGATAGGTCATCCCAGAAGCCTCAGAATCTTTCCAAATCGGCTGGAGTTGGAAACAATTTCATGCGTAATTGTGGCCTCTCAGATATTTGGAGATTTAAATTTCCCACCACCAGAGCTTACTCCTTTTTCTCAAATGTGCATCATAACTATACCCGCATAGACTATTTCTTACTCGATAATAGACTGCTCCCTAAGGTTAAATCCTGCTCGTATAATAGTATTGTCATATCGGATCACAGTGCCTTTCTATTTGATTTAGACCTCCCAAATCTCCCCCCCCCAAAACAGAATCTGGAGACTCAACCCTCTTTTACTTTCAGATGACGATTTTGTGAAGTTCATTTCAGCCCAAATACAATTCTTTCTAGAGACTAATTCCTCCCCAGAGATCTCGCAAGCTACGTCATGGGAAACTCTTAAAGCATACCTGCGCGGGCAAATCATAGCCTATTCTTCTACTATCAAGAAACGGAAAAACTCCAAACTGATTGAAATTTCCCAAAAGATCCAGGATGTAGAATCTAAATATGCTCATTCCCCAAATAAAGATCTGTATAAAGAACGGTTGAAACTTCAAACTGAATTTAATCTTTTATCTACCGACGAGGCAACACGTCTCATCTTAAAATCCAGACATAATGTGTATGAATTTGGAGATAAATCCAGTAGACTATTGGCTACGCAAGCCCGCCAAGTGGCTACCACCCGTAATATCACAATGATTCAATCTGACGCAGGAGAAATGTTGATAGATCATAAAGACATAAATAAAGCATTTTTACAATTCTATTCCAACCTTTACACCTCGGAACTTAGCAACGACCCCGGCCCCTCATGTGACTTCTTTGATAATTTGAGTATCCCTACTGTATCGGAGGAACAAAATACCAACTTGGGTGCAGATATCTCAACTGCTGAAATCAGCATGGCCATAAAATCTATGCAGAGCAACAAGTCACCAGGCCCGGATGGGTTCACAACAGAATTCTATAAATAGTTCTATCAGCTGGCACCAACTCTTAAAGCAATGTTTAAAGAAGCACTGTCCTCAGGTATTCTTCCGGTAACTTTGAGACAGGCCTCTATATCCCTACTAGCTAAGAAAGATAAAGACCCAGTATTCTGCCCATCCTATCTCCCTACTTAATGTGGATTTTAAAGTGCTGTCTAAGGTTCCATCTAAACGCCTAGAAAGTGTGATCCCGGATATTATCTCTCCTGATCAAACAGGATTTATTCAAGGCCGACATTCCCACTCAAATTTACGAAAACTATTCAACGTTATCCAGTCGGCCCCATCGGGGTGCCCAGAAGTAGTGGTTTCTCTTGATGCAGAGAAGGCGTTTGATCGGGTCGAGTGGAAATATCTATTTACTGCCCTCAAAAAATTTGGTTTCTCTGAGGAATTCACTGCCTGGATTAGACTACTATATTCCTCTCCCTTAGCAGCTGTAATCTCTAACAGTACTAAATATGACTACTTTCCCCTTGGACGGGGAACAAGACAAGGGTGCCCTCTTTCTCCTCTTTTGTTCGCTCTCGCCATTGAGCCCCTAGCAGTGGCACTGCGACGCTGTGGGGGCTTTAAGGGTATACGTCAGGGTGATTTGGAACTAAAAGTCTCTCTTTACGCAGATGATTTGCTGCTGTACGTCTCTGACCCCTCTCTCTCTTCCCTATATTCTAGATATCCTGAATCAGTTTGGGAAAATATCAGGATATAAGTTAAATTAGCAAAAAAGTGAACTTTCCCTCTAAACTCTGAAGCAGAGGCACTCCCCTCCAGCCTTTTCCCCTTTAAGGTGGCCCGGGATGGCATTAGGTACTTGGGGATTGAGGTCACGTGGTTCTTCCACTCTACTTTTAAAAATAACTATATTACCCTTTTGAATAAATGCAAACAGGATATGACTCGCTGGGCCTCATTATCATTAGTGGGTCGTGTTAACCTGGTTAAAATGATAGTATTACCCAATTTTTTATATCTCTTTCAAAATATTCCTATCCTGATTAAAAAAAATCTTTAACAATCTTGATAAAATTATAATCTCCTTCATATGGGGGACCAAAACGAGCGGGAGGCTTAGCTTTAATTTTCTCCTTTACTATTGGGCATGCAATATCCAAAAGCTACTACATTGGTTTGATGACAATCCAATTGAAGGAAAGGCGGACTGGGTGCAAATAGAATTCTCCTCCTACCTGTCACGGCTGGATATCAGGTGGACCCAAATACACGACTCAAGAGACGAACTGGATAGTAGTTTACTTTACTTGAAAGTTCCAGCAGAAACAGAACAGACAAGAACGGAAGAACACAAGGTAACGCGGGAGAGCTTGGTTACAGAGAACACAAAACAATCTGGCCGAGGACAAGTGGAAGTGAGGGAGCTAAATAGTGAGGGACTAATGAGGGCGTGAGGACCAGGTGGAGGGAATGAAGGCCTAACGAGGTGATCAGGCCAGTGAGGGAGTTGAACTGTTACAGAATCCCCCCTCAAAGGGACGGCTCCTGACGTCCCAAAGGATCAACAAGGGTGGGTGGAGGGGAGCCAGCGGAGGGACAAAGGGCATGGCGGACAGAGTCCGGGGGGGCGGGCCGGAGGACGACCAACCGGCCGAGGGACGTGCTCCGGTGGGCGGCCCGGAGGACAGGAATGTGGAGCCAGGGGACCGGAACCAGGCGAAGAGACGGGGGGAACCGGGGCTGGACGGGAGGGGTCACGGGGAACCGGGGCTGGAACAGACTGGACACGGGGAACCAGGACTGTACTATGAGGGACTGGATCCGGAACACAGGGAACTACCACCGGGCGGGAAGGAGACGGAATCGGAAGAGGAGGGACTAGAGCCGGTGGGGGCAAAGACGGGGCACGGGGAACTGGGGCCGGCAGGGACGGTGACGGGGCACGAGGAACTGGGACCGTCCGGTACGGTGACGGGGCACGAGGAACTGGGACCGTCCGGCACGGTGACGGGGCAGGAGGAATCGGCCAGGTCTGCAGCACGGCGGAGGCTGCAGCGGGAACCGGCGGGAACTGCGGCACCGAGGCGGCAGCCGGAACCTTCGGCGCCGAAGGGGCAGCGGGGACCGGCTGGGCCTGCGGCACCGAGGCGGCAGCGGGAGCCGGCGGGGGGGGGAGAGTGGAGAACAGCCGGGGCTCCGACAAGTCACAGGGCTCGTCAGACAGGAACGTTGGCGGCTGCCAGGGGGCCGTGGAGAACGGCCGGGGTTCCGACAGGTCGCAGGGCTTGTCGGACAGGAACGTCGAGGACTGCTTGGGCTGGAAGCTAGACGGCACTGAAGCAGGAGACAACGACGAGGCTCTGCGCTGGGCCAGGACTGCAGATAATTGTTGGATCTGGTCAGCCATCGCCGCCATAGTCTGCCGTGTCTCTTCGGCGATGCTGAACATCTGCATCTGCCGTTGCTGGAGGAGCTCCTCGATCCTCTCAAACTGGCTCGATTCAGGAGAGTGTGCTGGGTCCATGACTGGCCAGATTGTAATGTCACGGCTGGATATCGGGTGGACCCAAATGCACGACTCAAGAGACAAACTGGATAGTAGTTTACTTTACTTGAAAGTTCCAGCAGAAACAGAACAGACAAGGACGGAAGAACACAAGGTAACGCGCGAGAGCTTGGTTACAGAGAACACAAAACAATCTGGCCGAGGACAAGTGGAAGTGAGGGAGCTAAATAGTGAGGGACTAATGAGGGCATGGGCTGCAGGTGAGAAGGGCGTGAGGACCAGGTGGAGGGAATGAAGGACTAACGAGGTGATCAGGCCGGTGAGGGAGTTGAACTGTTACACTCTCAAACCTTCATTAAAGTATGGAGACCTTTTCTAGAATATTACGACTCCTTACAAGAACCTCTAGGTGTAGACTAGGGTAGATCCGCTCCAGAGCAACAATGAGCACTCCCCCCCTCCCCCTCCCTTGTTGTTATTGTTGTTGTTTGTTGTTGTTTTGTTTTCTGTTTTAGTTTTTTGTCCTTTAGCCATTACTTCTCACTTTGTTAATTTTCATTTCCAAATTGCTTTACATTACCTGAATGTATTTTTTGTCTCCTGAATATATTGTAAAGTCCCATAGCCTGTAACCCTACAATTGGTGGGTGGGGTGGGGAATGAGGTTTTAAATGTATGTAAATTGCCCTCATACATGTGTGTATCCTCTTCCCTAGTGGGATAAAAACTCAAAATCAATAAAACATATAAAAAAAAAAAAAAAATTTTAAACTATTACCAGAAAATGGTTATTACCAGTGTCCTAATTACATCATGAAGAGACATTGAAACAGAAATCTACTGAATGGAGCAGATTACAGCACATGTTAACCAAAGAATGAAAACATTACTTAAACACTATGTCACAAATAAATGGCCTGACTGTATTTCTTTACTCTATGGAAAATGATTTCTCCCTGCTTTTTTGAAATAGTTTGTTTGAAATGTGTTTGTTTTATTTTTTTGTAACTTCTCTCTATACATAAAATTAAATAAATCAAATATGTGTATATGAGATTCTAAAAAAAGAAAAAAGTTTTCTTTTCAAATTGAAAGTATTTTGTCTCACAATAAAAACCTTTGCTCTCAAAAAATAAACCTGCATACAGTAATAAATAAATGTAGGATCATTCAAAGGGAGGTGTCGAAGAGAGGAGATAATCATTTCTAGATTAAGATTCGGGCACACAGGGCTGAAGACAACGTGTTTTTTAATGGCAAAGGTGGGCACAGATAAGTGCAGTGTGTGTGGAGAGACAGAAAATGTAGAGCACGTCAGAATGAGCATGTCCCTCTTGCTCAGTGTACACATGTATAGTTATTCCTCTGCCTCCTTTAATACATGCAACAAGTGTAGTTTATTTGCTAGGTTGAAGGCCGGTCTATTTGGGTTAGATGCACGGCTCCTCAACATCGAATCTCTGACGCTAGCTACGTTAGTTAGCCTGCCCCCTCCCATCACCGGTGCGGAGCTAATAGACATAGCTTCTGCTAGCTTTTCAACCACTGGTAGTCGAGTTGGTGCCCAGCGAACGATGTTGATTAACGATTTTCTTTATCTTTTATTTTGAAATTCTAATTAAGAATGTCCCAATATTGGAATAGTTACCTTCTTTCTTATTATTAATCATTTATACAATTCATGAGTTGTTATCCATTCATTTAGTTTAATAAAAACTGCAATGCAGTGGATATTTATTCAATACAAAAGTAAGAAAGATTTAACAACAAAATTAATATCTAACCGGCCGTATCTGTGAGCAAGCCCAAACGAAGACCTTGCTTCTACTTTTTACTCACACTTTATACCTTTCCTCAAATATATACCTTTCTGTCAAAAACACCTCCCAACAGATTTACTTGTTTTGAGTGCCTGTTCCTTTAAATGCTTATGAGCCAGCATAGGTGTTCAGAAAAACGGCTTAGATTTTCTCTATGCAGGAGAAACCCTGGTGTTTATGTGGTGGTGGGGGGCGGTCCAAAGCCTTGTAGCCAGACTCCCTACATGGGCGTGCTTCAAAATCTACGTAGACGTTGGTGGTGATCCCAATCGAAGCACTCAAGCATATTGTTTCTGACATAGAGGAACCACAACAAGCTGCGTGAGGGGTTTTTTCCAGCGTTTTTTGTGTTGGGAGACATGCTAGATACCCAAATTAACATATAGAAGCACTAGAAAAGTGGAATTTTCATAATATGTCCCCTTTAAGTTGTTCCGCCTCATTCTGGAGGTCGTCACATTTCGCTGTGAGGTCCATGTTGTGGTGGAGCAGGTAGCGCTTTGTGGTGTTGCATTGCTGTATCTTCGGCTGTACTGAGTCTTTCCTCTGTCCTTCTGATTCTTTCTTCGTGCTCTTTCACTTTTCTCTTTAATGTGATAAACAGCTTGTTCTAGTCGTTCAAGAGACAACTTAGTGTTATTATGTCCATCTTGGTTTTCTTGACGAAATTTCTTACATTCTTCTATTACGTCCATTTGCGACTCGGCTCCTCTGCTAGCCGTGCTCAAGCTGGCGTTAGCCTGTTTTGGAGGCTTGCTTTGACTTTCCTGTTCTTTTGTCTGGTACTCAAAAACACTATAGAGGCACTCTGTTCTTTACCATTTAACGTATCTTTTAGATTTAGTTGTAACATTCCCTGTTTTGTCCGACGGATCTCTGTTTCTATGATACGACTCGTATCATGACGTCACCCAGGCACGTGCACAGATAGAGCCCTAGTGGTACTCAAGCACCAACTCTTTTGCCCTGGATGAGAAAAGTGCCCTTTTTGCTGTAGACACATTGTTTTTATTCATCCGTATTTAAGAATAAAGGTTACTCTCTCTGTCATCAAGTCCCCACAAATGTGTTTTAATATCCGACGGGGCATTTATTTGAGTTGTTGTGAGAATTTCGCCCCGACCTGCTCCGCGGCGCTCAAGAATATTTATTTCTCGCTAACTTTAACTTGAATTTATTCAAAATCCACACAGTAATATCTCATGAAAATATTCTCCCAGGCATCCCTTCCTCCTCACAAACCGAAGTCACCAATGCAGAAACTTTTAGAAAATGGCTTCCCGCTTCCCCTTTTTTGTCGACATCTTGGATCGGTCGGTCTGTGATAGAGCTCCGGTGTGGCTCCTGTGGACCAATCCTGGCTGGCTCGCCAATTGTTGGTCGATTCTGACTAATCTCTTAACCTGATCCATATAAACTTGTATCTCTCTCCTTTCTGACTGCTGGTGAGACACCACAGGATACTCACAAACTAGACCTCAGTAATCAAACACCCACAGGATACAGAGAGTTTGGATCAGAGATTATTTCACGTAGATGTATTTGTAACCAACAGTTTCACAAATAAATCTGAGCTGGGTCCCTCCACATCTGTCTTTCCCAACTGCCGAACAAACATATTGGCAAATTATTTATACCATCACATCTATGTATGTGCTCATCCGTCCACTCCCTCATTTCATATTATTTCTCGTTACAGTTTAACCCCTGCCCCAGTTCAAGCAGGTTACTTCAAAACTTCACAAACCTCTCAGTGTCCTGTGTTTGTGTCCACCCTTGTGACACTGCATCAATTAGTAATTGATTACTGATTGCAAAAAAGAAGTCTGACATCAGTAAAGTCTATGACAAAATTAACTTTTTTTATTTATTACCTCGGTATACATAAATATGGTCTCAATCACACACACACACATACATATATATATATATATATATATATATATATATATATATCATTAAAATATCATAATCATAATTTTATCAGAAGTCGGCCCATACAGCATGTTTCCGGAACTAGCGACACTAATTTAGTCGATAGACATCCGGTTTTCCCCGGACATGTCCTCTTTTTGAGACCTTAAAAATGCATCCGGCAAGGATTCCAAAAACGTCCGGGATTTTGCTTCGTCGGATATTTGTGTTTCTCTGGGTTTTCACAAACTAGTATTTACCCCTTACAAGTTTATTTTCTACTGCAGCTTTGCTTGATCTCCATTTTAGCAAGTTGTAAAGCTCATCTACAACGTCACAGATACGGTAATCTAAATTATGTTTACAGTATTTATATAAATATCTATTGCACTAACTCTAGTCAATGCTAATTACGATGTCTCTTTTTCCATTTGAAGAACAAAGTCTGAGTTGAGTTTGGGTTTTTTTAATCTGTAAGTATATACACTTTATATTTTGTAACTTTGGAGAGTGTAAATTGTTATGATTAAATTTGAACAACTTTTTCCATTTTCAAGATGAAACTTGGTGAATCTATTGGAGAAGAAAACAATGCTGAAGAATATTGACAACAACAATAAAAGGTGAGAATGTTAACTGAGTGAAACTGATTCACTTGAATTTCCTGATCATCAGTTTGCTACACTAACTTCTGCTGACAAGTTTTCTCATATCTCACTTTTCTCAGGAAGAAACAACCACAAGTTTTACTAACTGTTTTCCTTCCTGTGGTCTATTATGAGAAATCAGCATTTTCCTGTACAAAAATACATTCTATAAACCCCCCAAAAACATCTGAACAAAATTACTTTGAGAAAGGTATTTATTTGATATGTTGTTAGAGATGGAAACAGATTCCTGACACGAGCAAGAAAGTTTCAGAATAATATACAAATAGTGGAGTGCATATTGGATTTAGAAGTTTGGCATCCTTACATTTTGAAGAATGAGTCATGTGGTCGAACACACAGAAATGTAATTTCTCACAGATGCCCTTGTTGTCATTTCCCAGGTGACATCTAGGGCTCAAAGAGGAATGGGAAGTTGGACTGACCCTGGAGAAACATAAAAACATAGTTGTTGGAATATTCAGAATCAAATCCTGCACAACACGAATGACATTGACATATAACAGAAACCAAGTTTTTTTTAATTTAAACCGACAGAATTATACCTCATCAACACCTGGGCCAGATGCGTCGCCACGAGGATCAGGAGGAACTGCAGTAGACTCTTTCTGTGTCCCCAGTGGCCATGTCTGGTGTAGACAGAAAGGTACAACATCCCAGCAATTAGACTGAACTGGGTGTACTCTTGTCTCATCCCTTGATTATTGGTGAAATGATAAATAATCAGAGGTTATTTATGTAGTGAACTCACTTTTTCTGTTTGCACCTTAGGTTGGGAAGCCTGCTAAAGTAATAAGATTTCAGAGAATTAATGAAGTATTCACCTCTGTATTTCATTTTACATTTCAGAAGAAAAAAAGCATGAACATTAACCTTTTGGAAATCACACGATTTTTGAGGTTTCTGCTCGAAAATAACATACCCAAACTAAAAAGGGTGGAGCTCTGCAACCACAAAGGCTATATTTGAATAAAGTTGGTGTTATAATAAAGGCAGCACATGTGAGCTTTGTACAGATGTGTAAATATTAGTATATATGTTACTGGTTAAGAGTAAATAAAGATGAAACACAGGAAAAACAGAAGGTTTGCCTAAAAAGATTAAAAAGCACTTTCAGGATGAAAAAACATAGTTGTTGGAATATTCAGAATCAAATCTCTTGGAAGGAGGAACAGCAAAGGCCTAACATCAACCATATAATAGCACAAGTTGTGGACAGTCTCTCTGCAAAATTTTACTTAAAACAGTGAAGCAGAAAGCAGCTAGAAAGTTTTTAGTAAAGAGAATTTAGGCGAGGTCATCAAAATGTGCATTTGAGCACCATATGCCATTTGAATCTTCTCATGTACCAAACCATATATTTCACTTGTATATTACTTATGGGGTATAAAAAATCTAAATACAGCAGGCTGTGGCTTTACAACAGCAAACCAAAGAAAAGGATCATAAAACAAAGTAATGCTTATGGATATTTTTCTCTCTGTCGCTCCAGAGCTGTTGTCAGGCAGATATCTCTACCGATCCAATAGAATCGATTGGTACCAAGAAAGACAAGATTGACATCATTGTGAGCCAATAGGATACAGAAAGGCATCTTCATTTTTGAAACGTGAAATCCCATTCGCTGAAATTGAACTTCTAACTAACCCTAACCCTAACTTTAGGGGACTTAAATTTAAATCGAAAAAGCACTCTCGCCACAAAACCAACCTACAGGATGCAACAAGAATCAAAACTCTTGAAATATATTGGTTGCTTAACACTGAAATGTGACATGATGTGGTCAATATGGAAGACAGATGACTTTGCGTCACAGTCACCACACATTGACTCAACATCTGCAGCTATGTTATTATCAATAAATCTTATCTTTAGTCATAATAGTCTGCTTTGTCGGTTCTTAACCTTAATTCAGAGAAGAAGAGGAGAGTTGATAGAGACAAAATAATATTTGTAAATACTTTAGGAGCTGTGCTGAATATACTATACATGTTGTTGGTGCGTTGCCCTCAAAATGTCACCCTACTCCAGGCACCTTCAAGCTTCACTGAGCTCTCACCTGCAGAGGGAGCTGTGGTCTCTGTGTGGTTTGCTCCAGCTTCTGCTGACCGTTGTTGGGCTGCAACACCACATTGTTCCTCTGCTGGGGATAGCCGTAAGGGGGCATAAAGTACGGAAAGCCCTGTGGATGATGAAAATGCATTTAAATCAGCATCTGAATGAACATATTGAGGTTTGCACACCGGTCAATGTGTTTTCCTTCATACCTGTTGTCTGGGAAGCTGAGGGAATCCATAAGATGGGTACTGGAAATGTGGAAACACCTGAAGGAAATGTACATTTATTTTCAAATTGAATTTATCCATATGACTTTGAGGAGCAGCTGAAGGGATAATTGAATCTCCATGAAGCTTTGTTGTACCTGAAAAGGGTTTTGGGCCTGCTGAGGAACATTAGGAGAGTTGGGATCCTGTGATGGTCCAAGCTGCTCTTGCTGGCCGTTTGATACGAACATAGGCATAAGATGGTTACCCTGGCCGGGATAAAACATCTGGGGCCCAAAGGGATTGGTCACTTGAGGGTTAAAGTTCACAAGCTGTGGAGTGAGCAGCACCTCTGGCTGCTGTTGCTGCTGCAGCTGCTGCAGCACATACTGAGGTAATATTGACGACGCCTGCAGAAGCAAGGATTGGGTTTAGATTTGTTTTGCTTTGTTTCCTTCCACACAAGGAATGTACTTAATACTAGTGTTGTAAGGCTAGGAGACAATGTTTTATACACTTCCAGTACCTGTGTTTGTCCAAGAGTTGCAAAAGTTAGTCCATTCAGTCGTAGAATCTGAACAGACAACAGGGTAATATTCGATTTTATGAATTACATACTGACACAGGATTTTGACATTGCAACTAATAAATATAACCGTTTTAACATGTATACTTACCTCATTGCTGTTGCTTCCAATAATCCCAAACTGCAACTGTAAAACACAAAAATAGCACTTTATCTCTGCCATCTTAGAAGATAGGAGAATCCTACTTTATCTTTAACTCACTGGAAGAGCGAAGCTTGCCCTGAATAGACAGACCAGCAGAAGGGTAGTCTGCAGCTTCATGATGTCCTACAATTGGTACAAACAAAGCATGTTTAAAAAAGCATCTCTTGCCAAAGATTTTACCATGACAGAAAAATAACTTTTACTGAGCCGCCTTACTGTTCCTTTAGTTCTGGGTTGCCTTGCCGTGTCGGCTCACCTCGTCAGTGTCCCTTTTAAATTCTGTCCATGTACCTGTTATAGTCAACGGCCAACCCATCCAGACAGTGTGTGGTCAGTGTAACAGACACAACATGGCATCAGACTCAGACTCTTACAACATAGGACAGGTAGGTGTGTTATTAGTGTAGGCCATGTCTCTAACCACCATGACACGTCAAGTTGTCAACTATCCTCCAAAGTTTCTCAATTGTGTGTGTTTTCTATAAACACTTCACACCAGTGTTTTGGTCTCAGTACTTTAGTGTTAGGGGACCCGTGTTCATAACACACATCATATATTTTAAGTTTATATGCATATGTTCAAGTTGGGTGCTTGTACTTTTTTGGGGGGCATAAAAAAAGGCAAACAGAACCATAGACTTAGACATTTGTCACAAAATGTTTATCCTGCGCTGACTAATGTTGGCATGTTATTGGTCAATTGTGCGTATGGCAGTAATCGCTTACTGAGTTGTGATTTATGTTTAAGACACAGCAAAAAAAATTAAGAAATGTGTGAATCTGTCTAGAAAGTTGGTCTTTTAGTTTAAATGTCAAAAACATAATTTTAAAGTTGTTTTTAATCCCCTTTGCAGACATTTTTGTGTGCTTTGTTATAACTTTTATTTCCCCCTTCTTCAAAATGCGGATTTAGATTATACTTTATATACTTTAGATGGCAGTAGAGATCCACTACATAATGCAATTATGACCACAGTTTAATGGTGAGAACTGTCTGAACTGTTTCAATACATTGGTGTAAAACACATTTTCATTTAAAATTATTTGTTTATTTTAATTGACAGTTAACACGTCACATACATTGTTTGTCTTGGGATTTTTTTCTAATGATAATTGGAATTAAAAAATCATATAGTCATATTTTAATCACTTTGATAATTGAAAGTTAGTGTCATGTTAATAATCTTCATGATGACAGTCTTCGTCAGAGGGAGTTGTTGTGGTTGATTCAGTCGCAGCTGGAATCTGAAGAATGAAAGATGGAACAGATAGTGAATGAACAGCGTTGATGATAATATCCACTTGAATCTGCTTCTCTAATCTTACCTGAGTTGTGGTCTTCCAGGTGTTGTCCTGTTTCATAACCTGACGCTGGAGAGTCAAAGAACGACAATTAGCCGGTTTCTCTTTCATCAACATTCACATCTAGTAAAGTGAACTTTGTTCCTACCTTGAATCTTCTGAATGGATCCGGCTGAAGAGAAAGTTGCTGTTGAGTGGCACCGCCTCTGAAATCCTAAACACAGGCAGCAAGATTTAGTGACTCAAATGAAGTTGAATTTCCACAAATCATCATGCAACCTGTAATAAAAGTGTTTTGTGGACTGAGAATCAGTGATCGAGGTGAAAGATTACCATCAGAGACGGCTGAGGAGGATTTACTTGAGCCATTTGAGGAACTCCCATGAAAGGAATCTGATAGTACACAAAAAAGACATACTGTACATCCATTGTGTGTATTACTCTAAGCCTGACACAATACCAAAACATGTGTGTTCTTAACACAATTACATGGTTCTGCCACACTAACCCTATTGACTGCAGGGACAGCATACACATTGGGAATGGGAGCCGGTGCGGGAAGAGCAGAAACTCCAGGAACAAACTTTGAGGCGGAGAGAGTGTACAGATGTGACTGTTCTTAAAATAGAATTAATAGTGTTTTCAATCTACGTATGACTAAGTTATTTACTCATTCATTGCAATACCATGCAAGTTCTGCTTATGCAACATGCAATTTAAGTCAATACTTTTTTTTCTCTGATCTTTGTTCCATATTATATTACCTATACAATTAAAGCAGATATACAGTAAACAATTTCCATTATATCTAAGTCACTAAAACTCTTTTGAATCAATTTGAAACTAAATTTGTAACTATGTAATGTGCTTTTCTTTTGCTATTGAGGTGATGTAATCTAGTGACAATCTGATATACTCACCTGAGCAAACTGTGGTTGCCCGATGAAACCTGCTCCACCACCAGCAACCATCGGTGGGTTCAGGCCTACAGCCATCATCCCAGAGTTCACTCTGTTTGCCATTCCACCATTCATTCCTCCCATCATCCCTCCATTAATACCTCTGTTCATACCTCCGATCATCCCTCTATTCATATCTCCGTTCATTCCTCCCATCATCCCTCCATTCATACCACCGTTCATTCCTCCCATCATCCCTCCATTCATACCACCGTTCATTCCTCCCATCATCCCTCCATTCATACCTCCGTTCATTCCTCCCATCATCCCTCCATTCATACCTCCGTTCATTCCTCCCATCATTCCTCTATTCATACCACCGTTCATTCCTCCCATCATCCCTCCATTCATAGCATTCATAGCTGCCAGCATCCTCAGTTTCTGTGTGGAGGGGGACAAAAACATTTGTTTTTAAACATGATGTAATTTGGGATTTAGATCACATTTAAATCACATTTGAGTTAGTAGTCATAATTGTTTCTTACCTTGCTTGCATTGACCTGCAAAAAGTAAAGAGACAAAAGAGAAGTTGCACACACTGCTTTTAGATAGATATCACGTATGAATTATTAGATGGATAGATAGATTGCTTGATTGATTGATAGATAGATAGATAGAATGTGCTCACATAGCAGATGGTTGCTACAAAAGTGATGAGAAGAAGCTTCATTTTTGCAGCCTGAAACCTGTGAAAACCTGTGAAAACATAAAATACAAACTTGTAAAATCTCAATATTATTAGTAATATGCATATGATTTTAATTAGACCATGACTATTTGTGCATTTCAAATCTAAATTGTACAATCCAATGGTATTATAAAATCTCAATACATACCGTATATTTTGTTGTTCCGGTTAAATGCTGTGCCAAGGAGGACTATAGTTGCTCTCTGAATTCAACGCACCTTTTATCAGTCCCATAGATTATTATGAGCCAATTAGAGAGAAGGACACTGAGTTGATCATGAACTATATTTGTCACCTGTGTGTCATGGAAACCTGTGTATGATATGACATCTTATTTTTCTATGGTATACGATTTAAAGAACTATATAACATTGAGCTCCTTGTTTTTAAAAGCACTTCACCCTTTTCAACCATATATTGTTCTCCATACGGAAGATTGACCTCAAAGAATAACAGAGTGATTCAGTGTCTGGGGAAGGGTTTCTGGGGGTTTCTAGAAGCTCCTGGCTAAAAACCAGTATGATCCATCTAAGTGGTGCGGGTCGTGGTCACAGGAGGCAAACAACTGACATCATCATCACGTTATTTTATAGAACATAGACTGTAGATCAGGGTTACCCAATAGGTCGGTAGGCAGTGCGAGTAGATCGCATGACATTACAGAAAATGTATCCTCCTAGTGTTTCCCTATACTATTATAAAGTGCCCTTTCTGCTGGAGTCCAATTTTGTATTCATTAATAATTATTCAAGAATAATCCTCAGCGCTCACAAGCATTTTTCGCTCCTATCATTTTGTAAATGAAAATAAATTGTTATCGTTAATGGAAAACATTGTTTTGTTTAGCTCTCGTGTCTTCTCCCGACACAATGTGTTTCAGGTGTTGCGTAGCAACTAATTACTTGCTAACCTCAAGTCACAGTGATTAAATGGGTGCCCTTTTTGGGGGTTTGAGCCCCTACCCACCAACATGTCTGTGCACGTGCCTGGCTGTCGGTATCGCGCCCAGAAGAACTCTGCCCCCATGCACACAGACACATGCGCGCACACAGGTGGGCAGGCAGCCACCAGCCCGCAGAGAGCGTCCATAATGTCGAGTGAAAAGCAAACCGATACATATGCGTTCCCAAGGTGGTGAAGATGGACAAGTAGTCTCAGAGTAGTTCTCCTACTCTGGGTTCAGGAGCAGAAACGAGGTGGGGCGCGAGGGGAAATGCTGATTCTTTTATTTCAAGACCTTTATTTATAACTTCACATATTACAAAGTACACAGACTTAAAATTAAGGCATTAATAAATAAAGTGCAAAATATCTGTATTTTCGTGTAAATATTTACGGGTTACACTGCATATGCGCGACTGCAGAGATTCTTGGCGACTTGCCAGATCTACCTGTGATATTGGCTTTCTTAAGCCTAGTTTAAAGCGACACTATGTAACTTTTCCCCTGTAGCGCCCCCTTCAGGTATTTAACGTCGGGCTCTCGAGCCATATATGGCTCTTCAGTCGCCCTCACAGCTGATCTCCCAGCTGGTCGATGCGCGGCTACCAGCAGCGCGTCTCTGCAGCTGCAGCGAGCACGGCATGTCACTCTGTCTCTACACGTCACGTAGTGGAGCAAATAAAAAGTCACCTGCGAGCGTGTACTGGCACTATATGACGTTGTGTAATCACTGCCAGACAGCAAGTTGACGTACTTCCGCCGGAAGTACCGGGCCGGTCCCCAACATCTTACATTCAGCAGTTTTCTGGCCACAGACCCCCGATGGCAGTGGCGGAGGCGCAAATCAACATATTAAAAGCCATTGTAGCGGCA
Source organism: Liparis tanakae (assembly GCA_036178185.1). NCBI lineage: Eukaryota > Metazoa > Chordata > Actinopteri > Perciformes > Liparidae > Liparis > Liparis tanakae. The sequence continues at coordinate 9,134,689 of CM070110.1, forward strand.
CAATTTTTTTCAAGCTGTTATTTTAAGGTGGAAAAGTTACATAGTGGGGCTTTAAGCCTAGTTTATGCTTCTCCGGCGCGTCGCGCCGCGTCGACGCAGACCCTACGCTGACCCGACGCTGAGCCTACGCTGAGCCTACGCTGAGCGTGACGCGCGCCTCCAAACCAAAAAATCCTAACTACGTGTCGAGTTGACGCGGATCGCAATCGCTGTGATTAGTCCGCTCAGAACGTGATTCCCGGCAGTAAATATATTTTCCGGTCTGTCTTCCTACACTGCCATTTTTAAAAGTTATTGTGGACCGGTAGCAACAATGGACCAAACAGAAGACTGTGTCCGGAAGCACGGATTCGGCTATAATCCATGAAACCACACATTACATTACATTACATTACATGTCATTTAGCAGACGCTTTTATCCAAAGCGACTTACAATAAGTGCATTTCAACCTAGAGTACAAACTAAGAACAACAAGAATACAGAAAGTAACATTTCCTCAACATAGTCAAACTACAAAAGTACCATAATAAGAGCCATTCAAGTGCTACTAAAGTGCGAATCTGTGTTTTAATCCAGATATAGTCGAAAAAGGTGCGTTTTCAGTTTCCGGCGGAAGATGTAGAGACTTTCTGCTGTCCTGATGCCAGTGGGGAGCTCGTTCGACAGCAAACGTCTGGATTTCGAGTGATTAGCTCGAGGTGACGCAGTCACAAGTCGGTTGGCTGTTGCAGAGCGGAGGGAACGTGCCGGGGTGTACGGTGTGACCATATCTCGGATGTAGACCGGGCCCGATCCGTTCAGAGCACGGTACGCCAGAACCAATGTTTTGAAGCGGATGCGGGCCGCCACCGGTAGCCAGTGAAGAGAGCGGAGGAGTGTGGGTGAATTTCGGGAGGCTGAAGACCAGTCGAGCAGCTGCATTCTGGATGAGCTGCAGAGGCCGGATGGCCTTAGCAGGTAGACCAGCCAGGAGGGAGTTGCAGTAGTCGAGGCGCAAAATGACCAGAGCCTGGACCAGAACCTGCACCGCCTTCTGGGTAAGAAGAGGACCTATTCTCCTGATGTTGTGCAGCATGTACCTACAGGAACGCGCTGTCGCAGCAATGTTGGCCGTCAGGGAGAGTTGACTGTCTAGCGTCACCCCGAGGCTCCTGGCAGTCAGGGTAAGGGCCAACACGGAGCTGTTGAAGGTAGTCAGGTCGTGAGTGGGGAACCTTCCTGGAAGGAACAGTAGCTCGGTCTTGTCAGGGTTGATCTTCAGGTGGTGTGCAGGCATCCACTGAGAGATGTCGGTCAGACAGGCAGCACCTGTGTTTCGTGTCATCGGCATAGCTGTGGTAGGTGAAGCCATGCTGGACCCAGGACGGAGCCTTGAGGAACCCCAGTAGTGAGAGGACAAGGATCAGATACAGATCCTCTCCAAGTTACCCGGTAAGTGCGGTCGGTGAGGTAAGAAGAGAAAAGAGCGAGTGCAGTGTACAGAGTCTGTAGATACGGGTGGGTTGTCAGTACCAGAGAGTGAGAGAGAGTAAGAGATGAAGTAGTGGTCAGAGACATGCAGAGGAGTTACAGTGAGGTTAGAGGTAGAGCAGTTTCTAGTAAAAATGTAATCAAGGTGGTTGCCAGCTTTTTGAGTAGGAGGGGAGGGACTGAGTGAGAGGTTAAAGGAAGACAGTAAGAGTAAAAGATCACATGACTTCTCAGTCTGGATGTTCAAGTCACCCAGAAGGATGAGCGGGGGGCCGTCTTCCGGGAAGTTCGACAGGAGGATGTCCAGCTCTTCCAAGAAGTCTCCCAAAGAACCAGGGGGACGGTAGAGAACAGCAATGTGTAGCTGAACCGGATAAGTAACATTCACAGCATGAAACTCAAAAGTCAGTGGGGTAAAAAGTGGAAGCGGGTAGAGAGAGAAACACCATTTGGGGGAGATGAGTAAACCTGTACCTCCACCCCGACCAGAGGGTCTGGGTGTGTGACTGAAGGAGAAGGCCGAGGAGAGAGCAGCCGGGGTAGACGTGTTGTCAGGTGTGATCCAGGTCTCAGTGAGAGCCAGGAAGTCAAGCGACTGCTCCACAGCAAAGCCAGAGATGAAGTCGGCCTTGCGGTTGGCTGACTGACAGTTCCAGAGGCCTCCTGTGACAAGGTGCTGGGTGTGAGTAGAACGGGTAGGAAGGATAACAGAGGAGGGGTTCCGGTACGCGAATGAACAAATCCTATAGTAACGACGAGTAGAAATATGCACAGGTATGGAAAACACACACATATTCACAAAGTGGTGTAATACTCCACCACCCACGAAGACTCCAACGAAAGACTCCTGTGTCTTTGTCCTTCGTCTGATGAGTCACACAGCCACACAGCCACACAGCCACACACCCCTGGCGACGTGGCGGTTAATCGCAGAGCAACGCGTTCCCTTGACGCAGAACTTCGAATGCTCAAGGTCTGCGGCGTGTCGACGCGTCTCGTCGCGACGGAGAAGCATAAACTAGGCTTAATGCTTCTCCGTCGCATCGCAGACCCGACGCAGACCCTACGCTGAGCCTGACTCGCTCCTCCAAAAATTCCTAACTACACGTCGGTTGACGTGGACCGCAAGCGTTGTGATTGGTCCGTTCAGAACGTGATTTCCGGCAGTGAGTTCTTTTTCCGGTCTGTCTTCCTACGCCGCCATTTTTAAAAGCACGGATTCGGCTAAAACCCCTGAAACCACACCGCCACACAGCCACACACCCCTGGCGACGTGGCGGTGCATTGCAGAGCAACGCAGAGCAACGCAGAGCAACGCAGAGCAACGCGTTCCTCGACGCAGAACTTCGAATGCTCAAGATCTGCGTTGCGTCGATACGGCGCGACGCGACGGAGAAGCACAAACTAGGCTTTAGTTAGGATTTTTTGGAGGCGTGCGTCAGGCTCAGCGTAGGGTCTGCGTGGACGCGGCGCGACGCAACCGAGAAGCATAAACTAGGCTTTACTGTTGCTCTTCAAAACGAGAGCTCAACATTGGGCTTTATTAAGATTGGCCGTAGCCTGCTGCAACCTCGTTTTAAAAGAGGTGTAGTGGAAAGCTCATAGCAGCGTATAATAATGATAACACGTGATGACTCACACATGTCTGCACTAGTTTTGTTCTGCACCTTATTGTTGTTTTGAAATGATATATAGTGTAAAACTCTTTATTGACAAATATTGAACTTATTTTGTTTTAGTTTTTCAAAGGTTGCACTTTATTGTTGTTATCTTGAAAAGAGATTTAGTGCAAAACAGGTTAATTGCAGCCACAACATGCTATTTTTTTTGCCAAATGTTAGTTATTTTTGCAAATATTTATATTTCACTGTATTTGTATTTTAATAAAGTAATTGAAAACTTGTATTGTTTTTTTGTCTGATGCAGCAAACTTGTTTGATTATAAAATGAGTTAAAGAATTCTTATACTGCATTAAATTGTCGAGCGTCTTTAAATGTTAACTTTTCCAACTTTATTTTTAGGTTGGCAAAAGCACCAACGATAGATGTTTGTGTCGGTTGGTTGGTATATAGTATTATTAATGTAGGTAGATTTTTTTGACTTGGTCATTTTAAAAGTACATCGCAAGCCAAGAAAGTGTGGGCACACCTGCTGTAGACTATACCAGGAAAAAATACATCTGTAAGCATAAATGTAATCGTATATTTATCAAACAAACAATTTAGAATATGGCCAAGACTGAGAACAGAATATGGCATTAATGTTTCCTGCTGCTCTATTATCATGCAGAGTTGTAATACATGCACGTTTGGAGGGAAGCCTCCCTGTGATATGCGTTCTGTTCATGTTTTTCAAGCACCTTTCTTCTCCCAGTAGCATACAACAAATACCATATAGCACAGCAGCAGTGAGCGCAAAAGGCCATAATTAGTTAAAACCTTGGATGCTCCCTAATTACAGTAGCAGATATTTGTCTGTCATGTTTCATCAGCATATTTTCTCAAGTTGTTTAGAGTCATTATATTTATTCCCAGTGTGGTTGTATGTTGTCACATACTGAGGCTGTCTGACTGGACAGCCCACAGCAGAGCAGGTAAACACCCTCTGTAGTCTGGTATGGAGCTTTATACTAATTACACACTGTCATGCAGTTAAAATTGTTTGCTGTTTCATTATGTGACAAATGATACGTGTGATTACGCAAACATAAGTGGTTTTACATGTATGATGTGTGAATTTGTTGTAGAATCTGTTTTTCATACTTTTCTTTATAAACACACATCTGTTCTGTAATGACGTGAGCAATGTTTTTCTAGATGTTTTTCATATTTAGAGACCTAAATCACCATATTGTACTTAGATGTTAAGCGTACTGTAAGTAGAAATGTGAGCATAATTGTACTTGTCTCTCACACAAAAATGACATCAAAGGAGCCACACCCATGCACTAGTTTATCAGTGTTTCAGCATATATCTGTCTCTAAATAATGTGCAGTCAAGCAGGTATTTTATGAATGTATTGGAGTAAAGACCACATCAATTAAATCATTGACTTTCATCATTTATTGGTTATTAGTTATGGTAACAATGATTTATAACATTTCAGACAGGTTCAGGATGTCGTTAGTGAAACATGAGATATCACAGCTCTATTGTCTCATTTTGCATGCTTCCCCTCCATCTCCATTCCAGAGCATTCTTCCTCCTCCTCTTCAGCTGCCATCACCTTCATCACTGGAAACTGTGTCCTCGAGAGGCGAGCTGCCACTGAACGCTGAAACCTCAGTCTGCCGACGGTCCTCCCACCAGCAGCGCCCAGCTGATAGTTGTTCAACCCTGCCACCGGGATCAGCTGCACTTGGCCCGGAGTAAACTGGGCACTCGGTGGGTTTCCTCCAGCATTTCTCTGAGGCAGCATAGCAAATAGTGTGATCGGCCCACCATTGGCTCCCTTAGTCAGCTGCCCCTGTGGACTCACATTGGCTATGCCTGCCTGGCCTGCGAGAAACGCCCCACCTTGTTGGAGAGCCCCGACTGGAATCAGCTGCTGCAGGGGAGCCTGACCTCCTTGGTTTCCAACTGGCTGGATAAAAAATGAGCCGCCAAGTTGGACTAAGTGTGCCACTAGGTGCGCGCCATTTATTGGGACCCCATTTTGAGCGCCAGGGTTAGCATTGTTTCCTGCAGCTCCATTGGTATTCACTACCCCATTGGCAAGTGCCTCAGCACTCCCTGAAGACACACCACCCTCCACCACAACCGCCACGGTCTGGAAGACGACCCACAGTACGCACAACATTATCTCAGTAAGAGCAGACAGTCGACAGGTAAAGAGCTGCTTCTTTCTTTACTTTTATAGAGTGTCAGCTTTTATAATGATCAAGAACGATCCAATGAGAATTTAGCGTCTCAAAACAACAGGTCAGTGTAATAATCATGACCATGCTGGAGCTATTTTTTGCTTAGTTACCTTATAGACGGCCATTATTCAGGATTATGTGGCAAACCATAACTACGTGTCAGTGACTTGCATTCTCATAACCAATGTTGCAGTGGTCGTATTTTCATGTCATGGTGGCATCAGGAAAATTGAACATTGAATAAAACATGTCATTAAAGCATAACCGGATGTTTTCCCAACTGGGATCCACAAATATGAAGCAATAACTTTATTTCAGGTTTGTAAGGAAAGTCATTATTACTGGACTACGCTACTTTACGTTTTTAAAATCATCAGATAAATGAATATCACAGTGCAGGAAGAGACAAAAAGCCAACTGGGCTTATTTGAAGCCTCCACCCATGTATTAAACATTTTACAAAATTACAAACATAAAATGAAAAATGCATAAGATAGACAACAAAAGAAAAAAGAAAGAAAAGAAAGGAAACTAGTGTAATCATATCAAGTAGGCATGTGTGTGCATGTGAAAGTAAGCATGGCTTGCGTTTGTTCAGGGATATTGGAGTATACCCCTGTGGCATTTCCTAAGCAATGGTAATGATAAAAGTCCCCATAATTGAAACAAATACATATTTTTGATATAACAGCTAAAACAAGAAAGACATGAACACTAATACATAAAAAAAAACCTTACAAAACAGTAATTAGACTTTCTTATAGGCAATGTTTGAAACATTTTATAAAAAGACATTTCTTTTTAGGTGGGAAAAGTCATTCCATAATTTGGTTCCCAGAAATCTAATATAAACTTGACCTCTGCTAGTCAGTCATTTGGAAGGATGAAGATTGACGAGTAAGAATGAATCTGTGAATTGACTTTGAAGGTCTTGAAATGATCAGGAATATTTTGTTTACCTATAGTATCTTATACATAAAAATGCTAATTAAAGAAATGTTAAAGCGACACTATGTAACTTTTACCCTGTAGCGCCCCCTTCAGGTATTTAACGTCTGGCTCTCGAGCCATATATGGCTCTTCAGTCGCCCTCACAGCTGATCTCCCAGCTGGTCGATGCGCGCTACCAGCAGCGCGTCTTTGCAGCTGCAGCGAGCACGGCATGTCACTCTGTCTCTACACGTCACGTAGTGGAGCAAATAAAAACTCACCTGCGAGCGTGTACTGGCACTATAAGACGTTGCGTAAAGCTGCCAGACAGACAGCAAGTTGAACTACTTCCGCCGGAAGTACCGGGTCAGTCCCAACCATCTTACATTCAGCAGTTTTCAGCCCCCAGACCCCCGATGGCAGTGGCGGAGGCGCAAATCAACATATTAAAAGTCATTGTAGCGGCACAATTTTTTTCAAGCTGTTATTTTAAGATGGAAAAGTTACATAGTGAGCTTTAATGTCATAAAAATTTAAAATCTGTAGTTTGGGTAATAAAGGAGCAGCTATGATTGGAGACTGTGAGCAGCTAAGATTGGAAATGTTGGTCCTCCAGAATTGTTTTGTTAGGATTAACAAAGCAATTCTGGAGGACCAACATTTTTTTTAGAGAAGTAGGAAAAGTACTTGCCAAAACTATATTGCAGTATGAAATATAATGATAAATTAAACTGTAATTAAAAATACGGAGACAGTTTGTAGACACAAGATGTTTAACCCTCCTTATGATTCCAATAGATTTGTTTATTTTTCTACTAAGAAAGGCAATATTTACTCCAACTTAAATTTGCATTAATAAAAATTCCGAGAAATGGTCTGGAAATGTTGTAGGCACCGCACTAAGTTGGTTTGTATCCTATTTATCAGATCGATCTCAGTTTGTATTTGTAAACGAAGCCTCGATAACCGCCAACGTTAGTCACGGATTTTCACAAGGTTCTGTGTTTGGGCAAATTTTATTTACCTTATGCATGCTTCCTTTGGGCAACATTATCAGGAAACACTCAATACACTTTCCTTGTAATGCAGATGATGCTCAATTATATCTATCGATTAAACCAGAAGTCCAACCAGCTCAGTAACATTTAAGCATGTCTTAAAGACATAAAAACATGGATGACCTGCAACTTCTTGATGTTAAACTCAGAGAAAACTGAAGTAATTGTACTCTGAGATCCATTGATGTGGTTTGTGTAGATGGCATTGCCCTGACATCCAACACTACTGTAAAGAATCTCGGCGTTATCCTTGATCGGGACTTGTCCTTTAACTCCCACGTGAAGCAAATCTCAAAGACTCCATTTTTTCATCTATGTAATATTTCAAAAATCAGGCACATCTTGTCTCAAGAAGATGCAGAAAAATTGGTTCACGCATTCGTTACTTCTAGACTGGATTACTGCAACTCCTTATTATCAGGCTGCACTAATACGTCTCTTAGGTCCTTCCAGTTGATCCAGAATGCTGCAGCTTGTGGACTCACTAAAACTAAGAAAAGAGATCACATCACTCCTGCATTAGCTGCTCTGCACTGGCTCCCTTCAATTTTAAAATCAAGTTCAATTCATAGCCCATTTTTATAATTTCAAATTTGGTTTCTTCCCTTTTTTTTCCCCGTGAAGGGTTGTTTGGGAGTTTTTCCTGATCCGATGTGAGGTTTAGGGACAGTGATGTCTATTTGTACAGATTATAAAGCACTCTGAGACACATTTATAATTTGTGAAAATGGGCTATACAAATAAATTGAATTGAATTGAATCCATATTTATGCAGCTTTTCCAATATAATATTATGGTTTACTGTGTCGAAAGCTTGGAAAAGGTCTATGAAAATACTACAAATAACATCATTGTTGTCAAATGCAGAGATAGCTTTATCAACAAGGTAAAGTAAAGCCATATATGTTACAGAAACCACGCTTGTAAAGAATTGAATTAGACTCTATATGAAACAATATCCTTATTTGTATACACTTTTCTAGTATTTTTGTAAAACAAGGCAATATAGGTATAGGTATATAGTTGTTAAAACAACATGGGTTTCCTGCTTTAAACAAAGGAATAACTCTCCCAATTTTAAAATCTTCTGGCACAACACCTGTTTTCAAAGACAAAGTGAATATGTTAACAAGTGGCAGCAGTAAAGACTGTTTCACCTGTTTGACAAGAAATGCAGAAAGGTTGTCATGGCCAGCCAAAGAGGTTTTGAGATTATCAATTAGTCTTCATGATATTAAGAAGTCCACTGTTATCCATAAAGCTTTAATTAGAGCTGCAAATAAACAGATATGTACTGACTAACGGTTACAGCATTTGCCATTAAGATAAGAAACACAGATATTGTTTTACATTTCCAACTGTAAAATGATACTTCACCTTGATTTAAAGGGGACATATTATGAAAATTACACTTATTTAAGTGCTTCTATATGTTAATTTGGATATCTGGCATGTCTCCCAACACACAAACTCTGGAAAAAAACAACTCAAGCGGCTTGTTGTGATTCATCTATGTCAGAAACGATATGCTTGAGTGCGTTGAATGGGATCACGATCTAATTCTACGTAGTTTAGTTTTCTAACCATGCCCATGTAGGGAGTCTGGCTATGCTCCCCACCACCAAATAAACACCAGGGTTGGCTGCTGATTACGGTGAACTTTTTTTTTCTCGCGCGGCAGAGCTCCTGCAAGAAGGTGGAACCATTTTCCAAAACGTGTAAGGGGTAAATACTAGTTTGTAAAGACCCTCTGGTCACCCTAACTTATGGCGCCAGACGTTAGGGTGGTTAGGGTGACCAGATTGTCCGGTTTTCCTCGGACATGTCCTGTTGTTGAGACCTAAAAAATGCGTCCGGGAGGGATTCCAAAAACGTCCGGGATTTTGCTTCGTCGGATATTTGTGTTTCTCTGGGTTTTCACAAACTAGTATTTACCCCTTATACGTTTTTGAAATGGTATCTTCCGAGCTCTGGCGGGAGGTCTGACGGTATAGAGAACAGTCATTGGCCAACTGATTTCAGGGTTGCCAGATACACGATACTTACCCTCCAAATAATACAACTATGTTGAGCCTTTAGTAAGATACTTCACCATTTCCAATCTGGCTACACGGAGCACCACGCCACCTCAAAACAGATCAATCTGTGGGGAGGTGTTTTTGACAGGATAAAAAGGGTGCTGTTTGAAATGATTCTTGTGGTATTTTGACCAAAATATGTTACAAACATTACATTAAGACCCCAAGGAACAATATCAACTTGTGGAAAGATGGGCATAATATGACCACTTTATAGAGTAATTCTCCACTAAATCACTCAAACATTAAAACAACAGATATTTTAAAGCCTGGTACAACATATAACAACCTTTCTACTAATGAGCTGATGATTCCTCAGTGTAGAAAGCATCAGGAAACAGTTCCTTGATAAAGCCAGCTAAACATAACACATTATTAAATTCTAATACAATTATTCTAGCAAATCTGTCTAAATACAGATCAAAGATCAAAAGCTTAGCCTGACACAAAATAACAGCAATTAGCACCAACACTTGCAGGAGCTAAACATTAGTTTTTTCCATCCGTTTGTGTCAGTGAAGGTTAATGGAGGCTTCAAGCTGCACGATCACCATGCTGCACCGTCTCAAACTGCTTGTCTAGTTGGATGACAAGATGAAGCTCAGAATAGCAGTTTGGCATCCATATCATCTGTGGAATAAAGAGATTGCAGGCATTAATATGATAAACAGTATTTACCATATGCTTTAGAATTGCATTAGAATTATAGCAGAAGGAATATAAACAAACCATGTGTAAACTGGTGTTTTTTACTGAAAACCAATTACAAAAAGCTAACTGCTACATTCACTGTGTGATATGACATTAGTACTTGAATTGAATACAATACAAAATAAAAAATACTATTAAATAAATTAAATTATCTACATTCTCATTTAGAAATTGTATTTAAAAATAATAAGACATTGTAGAATGTTTTAACTGTCTAAATCATCAAATTCATAAGAGCTATTTCATGTCAACACAGAAGTGTCACAATTAAAGCCATCAATGCCTACAATAGTGTACCATAGTATGTTGGCGACGTAGTGTTGCTTTTACCATTATTGATGCCAAAACAGGAAGTCCACTCTTTAAAGGACACCTGCTTGTCCTTGTCAGCATCGCACTCTTGAAAGAAGCGGGAGGTGCAGTGCTCCATCGGCACCAGAGGGACTCGAAGTGGGGCCAGCTCTGAGTGGGACAAGACTCTGCGGAACGGAGGAACATCCAGTTTTGAGCATTCTTAGCGTCTACACATCTTACGAGTAGACTTAAAGGGGACATATTGTTCCCATGTTTCCACAAGTTGGTATGGTTCCTTGGGGTCTTAATGTAATGTCTGTAACATATTTTGGTCAAAATACCACACGAATCGTTTCAAACAGCCCCCTTTTTACCCAGTCAAGAACACCTCCCCACAGATTGACCTGTTTTGAGTGAGCAAGGTGCTCAGTGTTGCCAGATTGGTAATCGTGAAGTATCGTACCAAAGGCTCAAAATGGTCTTATTTGGAGGATAATTATTGTGTATCTGGCAACCCTGAGATCGGTTGACCAATGACTGTTCTCGATAATGCCAGAGCTCGCGCCAGAGCTCGCGCCAGAGCTCGCGCCAGAGCTCGCGCCAGAGCTCGCGCCAGAGTTCGCGCCAGAGCTCGCGCAAGAAGGTGAAATGTAAGGGAGATACCATTTACAAAACGTGTAAGGGAGATACCATTTACAAAACGTGTAAGGGGTAAATACTAGTTTGTGAAAACCCAGAGAAACACAAATATCCAACGAAGCAAAATCCCGGACGTTTTTGGAATCCCTGCCGGAAACATTAGGTCTCAAAAACAGGACATTTCCAGGCAAAACAGTACATGTTCAGGGAAAACCGGACGTCTGGTCACCGAAACTTATGGTGCCAGGTCACCAAACCGTCTTTAAACTGGGTGGGTCGAGTGGTGGTGGGGGGGCGTTCCAATGCCAAAATCTTGCGGTGATCCCAATCGACGCACTCAAGCATATCGTTTCTAACATAGTGGAACCACAACAATCCGCGTGAGTTGTTTTTTTCCAGTGTTTTTGTGTTGGGAGATGCCAGATACCTAAATTAACGTATAGAAGCACTAAAGAAGTGGAATTTTCATAATATGTCCCCTTTAAGACTTTCCTCGTTGACAGTGCTTATAGTTAGGGCTGAATCAGGTTTGCCCTGGTCCAGCCCCTTGATATGCTGCTATATGCTTATAGGCTGCCGGTGGACGTTTTAAGATACACTGAGCACCTCTCTCCTCTTTTCTCTCTACTTATGGATGAATTCTCATCTCTGAAGCTTTCTTCCCCTTTTTTCCCTGTGAAGGCTTGTTTTTTTGTTTTTCCTGATCCGATGTGAGGATCTGGAACAGGGATGTCTATATGTACAGATTGTAAAGCACTCTGAGACTAATTTCTAATTTGTGAAAATGGGCTATACAAATAAATTGAATTGAATCCATATTCATGCAGCTTTTCCAATATAATATTATGGTTTCTGTGTCGAAAAGCTTTGAAAAGGTCTATGAAAATACAGCAAATAACATAATTGTTGTCAAATGCAGAGATAGCTTTATCAACAAGGTAAAGCAAATTGAAATTGAATCACATATAGTGCAGTATGTTTGCATTATAGTATGACTCATGAATAGGTTTTATTATATACCCTGTGCAGTTCTAGCTGGGGATTTGTTAAATAAACAATTATATCATTGCTTTACATTTTTCAAATGAAAATGGTGAGCTATAAACACCATAGGCTGCACCATATTGGCTTCATTGACTTTTATGTATAACAACCAGCGAAACCCATTCCTGAACACTACGATATTTGTTCAATCTAATATGAAGCTTGACAAAAATCAAAGTTCACTGTAAGCTCAGAGTAATAAATTGTACCTGTCAGACGGGTGTTGGTCCAGTTGTGCGAACTGCCAGTGCACTGGATAAATGTACATATTGTAGTTCTTCTCAAAGTCCTGCGCAAGCAGCTCAACAGAGTGGTCCCCAGCATGGAGACGCCTCTCAGTCTCAAAGATTTTCTTCACCTACATAATACAGAACACCGAAGTGCGGTTGTGATTAGCTAAAACATATAAACTGTTACCAACATACATTTTAAACACATTTTTCCTACAGCTGCTGTGTGAAGATTTCTGATTCACTAGTGGACGGATAGATTGGATAAAAGTAACAGAACAAATTGCAAAGAGAATCAAGATAAATCATAGTACTTTAACAGTTTTTAATAAAACATGTTATTTCTCCATAAAAACCTAAAATCCCATATATTAATTTGTGTGGTGGATCTTACTCTAAAACGCTGTTTAGGTGTGAGGAGGCCAAGAGACATGGAGTCGTGTTCATAGAGCTGCAGCAGCACATTTTTCAGCCAATCCCTCATTCGTAGAGGGAACTGGACCAGCTCAGTGTCCACACATAGAGGTATTACTAGAAGAGAAACAGAGACAAAGATCAGGCTCAAATATTCCAATAGAAAACTTATTTGAACCATATACTTTGTACAGAGGTTAACTCTCACATTTGCATGGACCAGTATAGTCCAGATGAAGTCTGTGTCCTCTCTTAGTGCCCTCCAGATTGCATTTAGTAGCAAAGAGTTCACACGATGAATTATATGTTTTGTTGTTTGTTCCACAAACCTGCAGAAATGTATAGAGCAACAATCAAATGCAGTGTAACAGCTGTTGAAACACACTAATGTCTATCTTTCAACAGGTCATCGATACTCACGTGATCAAACTCATTTACACCGGGAGGGCAGTTGGACGACTCTTGACACACACAGTTTGGCTTATTGCCCACACCAAGCTTACAAATCTTTCCACGTTTGCAGGGAAAGTTGTCACATGGATCTAGAAGAAAAAACCAAGCACCGCAATGACCTTTGACCTGTATACTTTGTCTGACTTTTAAAACCAGTTACATCGAAAATCATTTTCAAGACTGGCGTGGTCTTATTAAACATATTTTTGCATTTCTAGGTGGATTTGTCTATTTGTTTGTGAATTTATTTGTATTTATTTATGTAATGGATCTCACTGCATTTTTTTGTGTGGGTCATGCGTTTTTTTCAACATGGACCGATCTGAAGCCAATCAGAAGTCGTCCCACCACAGAGTAGCAGAGTAGCAGAGTGGCTTATTTCTGTGGCTTCACTGCTGCTACTGTAGTCACAATAGAAGCGACAGTCTGTCATACCGAGTTGGTGAAAGTGAGCCTACGGGTGATGTTATAAACCCAAACACAAGGGCGTTAGATGTTCCGACGTGTGGGATGTCCTCAGCAATTATAAAGCAGAACTAGTGGTTATTTCTTCTCGAGTGGATGGTGGGAAAGTTAACTTTTTCCATGGAGTCAAGCCACAGGGATAAGCCCCGCCCCTCTAAGGCGGGACAACATTTGATTGTCTACAGATAGGTCCATGTTGTAAAATACACATTTACAGATTGAGCCACGCCAGGGGAGTCTCATAAATCCATTGTCAATTGTAGCAATCCACAAACAATCGAGTGCGATCCACAAATAAATATATATCCACAAACAAATAGACAAATCCACATTGAAATGCAAAAATATATTTGTGATTTCTCTTTTACATGTATATGAATCGTAATTTATATACATGTGCATTGTGCAATATATTCGTGAATTGTTCTGTGTGCATTTGTAAATTGAATATATTTAGGAAAATGTTCTGTGCGCATTTGTGAATCTTTGTGTTTTCATTTGTGAGTCTCCCTGTGTGAAGTGGCAATTATTGAGACTGATCTGGCATAAACACATGCATACATTCCTCTGCCATTTGAGTTTGCACAGTGATCAAATTCAACTTGATCTCCATTATGCAAACCGTAAGCTGTGTTTTGGTAGTGACCATGAAGCAGAGTGGTACTAGTCATGCGGAAGTTTTAGCTAAATGACCCAGTCAGCAGATTCCCATGTAAGGCTGTTGGGATAGTGCATTAGTCAGTTTGGTGAGTGCTGAATTAACCAACCAGCAGGGGCTTCTGGGTGATGTACGCCTCCACCAAGAGAGGGCCTGGAGCTGGGGTAAAGATCCACTGTGGCTCTTATTTGCACTGGATTAATTCCTACTAAAGGACCCTGAAAAAGAAAATGAAAGTGCAATTTCTTGAGATATTTCTTCAGATATTAAAATGAGCCAACAGGAGTGATGAGAGTCAAGTGATCCATTATAACTAAAACATATTAATCATAACCACTTAAAATAAATTGTGTATGCATTACCCATTTTCCTGCCCTTCTCCTTTTTGCCTTTTGGGCTTTGTTGTCAATACTGCTTCCCTCAGAGACCTGAGGAACCTGTTGGCTCTGTTCTGGTACAGACTCTGTTTCCTCTGTCTGAGGAGAGTGCTTCCTTGCTCTCTTGTTCTTCTTTTGCTTCTTGGTTTTTCCCTCGGTGTAACTTCCGCTGTCATTCTTACTTTTCTCCTCTTTTTTTCCAGCCGGTTCAGAATCGAGTTGAAACCCTGGACTGCTCTTTGGTTCTTGAGGGTCCACATTTGCTTCTGTTCTTTTCACAACAATATCCCTGGATTTGGCCTGTGTACCTTTGTCCTTGTCCTGATCAAACACTTCTTCCCGGTCCACTGCCTCCATGTTTTCAGTGTTGTGTTCAAAGTCATCTGCAATGGTGGCTGGTACTTTCCATTGAGTTTCCCTCTCTTTAACATCTGTTTTTATTTGTATTTTTGCAGATACAATCTGTAGAGGTTGTAAAATGCCACTATCAGAAGCATAGTCAAGATCAATGGGGATCTCTGACTCTGTGCTTCCATCTGTTTCCTCTAGCAATGAACCTTGCTCCTCTTTGTCTGCTATTTTTACAATGGACATATTCTCCTTTTCATTGAGTGACATATTTTCCACCTCATCGTTGTCCTTGTTAAGCATTTCAATATCCTCTACACTCTCATCATTTACTTCTTCTTCCTCATTCATCACCACTATTTCTAGTTTGTCGTCCAACTTGCTCTCCTTCGCCTTAGCTTTGTCGTCCTCCGCGACCTCAGGCTCCACCTTACCTTCGTCCGTCTCCACATCTTTCTCATCCTCTTGTTCTTCTGCTTCTTCCTCTTCTTCTGTTTCTTTCGTCAAGAGGTCTACCAACTCCTCCTCACTCAGCAGGACTGCAGTTCTTTTGTCGCTCCCTTTGTTCTCCTTAAACTCTCCCTCATCCTTGTTAGCTTTAGCATTGTCTTGGGAGCTCAGTTCTTCATCTTCCTGCTCCTGGCTGCTGGCCTCAAACATGACTAGAGTGGGTAAGATCTGTGGCTCGTTGGCCTTCTCTCTGAAGAAGTCCTTATTCAGGAGAAAGAAAATATTAAGCATCTTTGAGTACTTCTAAAAGTGCTATAAAAATGCAATGCATTATTATTATTATATTTCCATTTTACGTCAAATCCTCATCAAGTACATTTGATAGAAGTAATTTTAGAGTCCTTCTCTACCTTTTCTTTGGCTTTATGGGAAGTCTTATACAATCCATGATGTATTGAATGAGGTTTACTCTTTACCTAGATGTAAAAGATAATTCATAAGTCATTAAACAAATATCACATCACAACTTCTGTCATAGCAAAGTCTAGTGTCGAATAAAAGAGCTTTACTCACAGACAGGAAACATGTTGCTACCAGTAGGCAGAGGAATACTAAGCAGGCCCTCATACCTGAAACATGAGAAGGAATACTTTAAACATGGGACAAAAATCAAAATCAATTCGAATTAGACTATAAATTATTGTGAATAGAATATAAATTATTATTGTGAATAGAATAGATAAATTGATTCAACAAAACACACTGTAAAGAATCATTTCAGTCAAATCTGACTTCTCGTTAAGACAGACAGGTACTTGGAAAATCTTTCAAAGTTGAAACAAATGAGTGCACCCGTGTGCTGCCAACACTTTGATGACAAGCGGAGCTGCAGGACTGGCCTTCATTATTGTCATGGTTACAGGCCTCTGAGATGCGCCGCTCTCTCAAATGTCACATTCAGAGCTAAAGTAAACATCAGAAGCTGACAGACTGGAAAAAGTTGACTAAGTCCACAAACTTTTTTGTCTCTCTCGACAAACAAAACAGACACTAGTGGGCCTGTCCAGGGGAACAATAGCTCTCTGGTTCGGCCCACTAAACCCCAAATAGGTGCACGGGTGGGGGTGGGGGGTTGAGGGGTTTGATCTTTTTAATATCGAGGCAATGTTGGACTTATATGCTTTATTGTTCCCAAGGGAAACATTCTCTCCACAGTACTGTTGTGGTGACACATTAACTCGTCATCTCTAAAACAACAATCATCATTTTGGATTGTCTCCTATATTTGAGGATATTTAACTGTACTGTAAAATATATGATGGTATATAGAAGTGACGTTTAAATATGTTTATTACCGACAGTATATTAGTAGGTTTTAGGTTACTTTATTAGTACCCGTAGGTAGACTTGTTTTGCAGTATCAAATCAAAAGACAGTACAAAACAGAAATGAGGCGTTCATCTCAACATACAAACACAAATAACCAGACAAACATGATAAAAGTACTCCAAGTTAAGATCAGATCAATGCTGCTGTAATTATTATAACAATGTGTTCCCCTGTGTGATGGCCGCTGGAACAAAACTGGTTTTATAGCGCTTGGTTCTGCACCGTGGTACTAAATACCTCCGTCTGGAGGGAAGAAGTTGAAATTCCCTGTGCAAGGGGTGGGAAGTGTCCTTTAAGATGGAGCTGGTTAGACGTTGGATCTGTCTGTAGTAGATCACAGTGCAGATAGAATATTAATTATCCAAAACTCTTAATAATTAAGGCATTTATAGAAACATCAATATCAAAGCAAAGTTTTGGCAAGTTTGATTTTAAACTACTGCTCAACACGATCACACACATCTCTACTGGAACAATTAAAAATTACCTTTTAAAGCAATCGAAAAGTCTCAATAATCAGGAGCTTACCTGAGGCTGGGAGTTGCAAGAGAAACGACAAGCTTTGTCTGTGTTGAACCTGTGATGGTGTCCTTTTGTATTCAAGAGAGCGCTCACAGTGTCTACACAGACTGGCATGCTGCACATGCACCCCCCCCCCTCCTCCTCCCCCCCACACACACACGTTCTGGGTCAATGGTGCCAACACTTTTTCTAAACTTTGGGGGAGTCTATTAGCTGCAGAGATAATGGGTGAAGGAGAGTGAGATCCAACACTGCACTTCATTTGGATACTTTGTTTGCCAGAAAGAAATTCAGGAAAAACACCTTATGGTGAAAAAACTGCAAAATAATGAGCCTGTATGTTTATCTTCTGTGTGAAATGTATTTACACTTGTTTTATACATATGTATTTTACTTGATAAAGAGAGAGTTGCTCTCATGAAGCGTTCCTCCCTTTTTCTCCTGGAAAAATTCCTTTCCAGTATTTTTAGGACAGTTTTTCCTCATCCGATGTGAGATCCTGGGACAGAGATGACGTACGTGTAAGGGGTCAAAGGGGTCAAAACCTTTTCCTTTTCTGGGGTTCAACACCTGCCTTCACTAATTATTCACCTGATTGATATAGGTGTGCCAGTGAGACATAGACGTATTACATACATGTATTTATCACATTTGGCTCCAAGAGGCTGTACAAATAACTGAATTGAATTGAATTGAATTGAATTGTCTGGTTATTTCCATAGAGCAGCAAATTAAAATTAACAATGTCGAATTACTAATTTCTTTTTTGGTTTTGTGTTGTGTGTAGTTTTTTTATTACAGAGTCAAATTAAACCAGTTGCTATAGGTGTGCTCAGGACCCCAGAACAGCGGCACCCAGTGTATATATAGAGGACATACATGTTTTTATCACATTTGGCTCTAACAGGCTGTACAACATAAACTGAATTGAATTGACTTGAAGTAAATTGTCTGGTTAATGCCATGGGGCAGCATTTAAAATGAATGATGTCAAAATTCTAATATCTTTTTGGGTTTTGTGTTGTGTGTAGTTGACAGAGTCAAATTAAACCTGTTAAACCTGTCAGATGAAACCAAAAGTTACGCGACACAAATAACATACTTTTGGTCACTAGATGTCGCTCTTTACAGTGATCTTGATACCACAACTATTAACAAGTGGTAATATCTTGTTTGGATGAGTGAGATGATTAACAACTTGATAAATAGTTGTCACTATCAGCTTCAAGTATTTCCAGCCACTGCTTGCTTTTGACAATTTCTCATTATAATACGCTATACTACTCATTTATTTGACAAAACACTTTCACATCAATGTAAATGCTGTAAAGTTAATGTGGATTTTATTTAAATGTACATATTATTCTGGGTTTTCACAGTTTTGTGACCCTTGCAAACTTTGCTGATGAACATTATTTGAATAGCAGTTCAGCAGTTCAGTAGAATATATCTGTCATCTTAGTTACAGCAATGTTAGTTAGGGTGGGAGGGGGGGGGGGGGTGGACATGGGGAAAGTAACAAAAATGGTTACACTGGAGCCCAACGTGGGGCCCCCTGAATTAAAAAAGAACATGGAAGGAGAGGAGCAACACCCGAATATGCCAGAGAGGCAGACCTACGCTCCTACAGAACCCCTCCACCTGGGCGTGGTGACTCGGCACAAAGACGATGTGCCATCTTTTTTGAAGACATTTGAGGTAAGGGTGGAGGTGTGCAGCTGGCTGGCGGCAGAGTCGATGATCTGTCTCCTGCCTCTTCTCACCGGGGAGGCGCAGACAGCAGTGGTGGGGCTGCCTCCGACAGCTCGGCATGATTATGCAGCTGTGCGTAAAACCGTCATGGATCTGCTGGGATTGACCTTACAGGACCACCGACGGGCGAGATCGCTGGGGCCCGAAGACCGGATCTTTCCGTACGCGCACAAACTAAACTTGCTGCCACCAGATGGATACAGCCTGGGAGCTCAGGAGAGACGCAGGGGTCAGGAACCTTTTTGACTGGAAGAGCCATAAAAGCCAAATATTTTTAAATATATTTAATTGAGAGCCATATAGTATTTTTAACGTATAATATACGAAATATGTCTTGAGATGTGTTAACGCTGCACATAGAGACATGTTGAGACGTTCAATAACAGACGTTTAGTTTAATAGAAGAACAAAGACGTCTTTAAGAAAGGGACCTTACATTTCTTCCGCTGTAATCTGGCGCAATAGAGAAAGCATCACTCTGCTGCCCGAGAAAAAATGTTTTCACCGTAATCACAAGCTGGCCGCTCTGTCCATTCGGGCACCTCACATTTTCTGTTTGTTTTTCCATCGCAAACTTTTTTTTGTCATAGGTGGTCGGGAAAACGGCTTAGGCGCGCCAAATTGTCTCTATGCAGGAAGAACCATGGTGTTTATGTGGTGGTGGGGGGTGGTCCAAGTCCATACTACACTCAAAAAGACGATTCAAGCCCTTCTTAGAAGTAACTCAATTAAATATTATTTAAAACATTGAAATAAATCAATTACAAAACAAAGATATTTATATTTCATGGGTGTAACACAAAATGTAGGAATACTTTCATATATTAGATTTATTTAGGTTGCACTCACAAAAACGAGTCAAGTCTTCTTAGAGGTGACTCAATTAAATATTGTTTGATATATTGAAATAAATCAATTACAAAACGAAGATATTTATATTTAGTGTGTGTAACACAAAATGTAGGAATACTTTCATTTATTAGATTTAATTAGGTTCCATTCACAAAAAACGATTCAAGTCTTCTTAGAGGTGACTCAATTAAATATTGTTTGATACATTGAAATAAATCAATTACAAAATGAAGATATTTATATTTAATGTGTGTAACACAAAATGTAGGAATACTTTTGTTTATTAGATTTATTTAGGTTCCATTCTTAAAAAACGATTCAAGTCTTCTTAGAGGTGACTCAATTAAATATTGTTTAATACATTGAAATAAATCAATTACAAAATGAAGATATTTATATTTAATTGGTGTAACACAAAATATAGGAATTCTTTCATTTATTAGATTTATTTAGGTTAGATGGTGTGCATATCAACTCAAAATTAATGTGTTTAATTTGCGCATGGGCCAGCTGAAAATCGGTTGTTTTCACAAGGTGAACACGCTTACAAGGCTAGTGTAGTGGCTACCCACACTGTCACCTCACAGCAAGAGGGTTGTGGGTTGGATTCTCGGTCGGGGTGGTCCTATAGTGTGGAGTTTGTTCTCAGTGTGGGTTCCCTCTGGGTTCCCCAGCTTCCTCTCAGTCCAAAGACTTGCAGTCAGATTAATTCATCTCTATATTGCCCATAAGTGTGAGACTGAATGGTTGTATGTCTCTATGTGACCCCTGGATGGACTGGCGGCCTGTCCAGGTACAGTATATATTAAAAATAATAATGAATAAATAGTGTTTAGCATTATGGGGCATCTGGTCTGTTGTGTATCACAACACGCATCAATCCTCTTCTCCTCACTCCTCCCCTTTTTCTAAAGCAGGACCTTACAACAACTGTGGTTTTTGGCAAACAGCTCCAGACTGGTGAACATCCCGTCTAATTACAGGTTTCTTTTGCACGCTTGAAATCTAAAGTGAGGTTAAACAAGGAATTCTATAATCGTATTTTAGGCCTGACCATATATGGATATCCAGGAAACAATGTTGAACTTAAGGGAGGAAGTATACAAGTCTTTATTTTTGCTTCTATGCCCTATTTCGAAGGGAAAGACACATTACCAATAACATCAGGTAACACTGCACGATAATGGGTTAGTACAAAAATAGAATTAGTGTATTTAGCCTCAATGTTTGTGCGTGACTGAATTAATTTTGTTATTATTTTTGAAGTATTTTGAATCTACCCTTCAGCAAGGCACTACCTCTCACCTACTCCTTATATCTAATGATTTTAATATTGAACTTTTGGTAGACTAGATAGCTAAAAAACAAAAATATCCTCTTCACCGGAAGCGAGAGAGCCCTCCTTTCCACTCTGAGTGGGTGAGCTTGTTTTCTCAACGGGCCACAAACCCTATGGTTTAGTATGCTACACTATATTTCACTGAAGACTTGGAAGGGGGTGGAGGACATGTAAAGGCCGAATGAAACAACTGTGTGTGTGTATTTCTGGTGTGTTTGTCTGCACCTATAATTGTGCCAGTGTGAATGTTGTTTTGAGCCTGCTCTCCGGAAACAAGAACAACTACGTGTGCCATCAGTCAACCGGAAGGAAATGATGCAATCCTTTGAATTAAGGTTACTTATATGCAGTTGTTCTCGGAGCATTCTACAGCATATCCACACGGCGGGATTTGCATGCCTCTACGAGCAGATTTTCATACGTGGATCAGATTAGGCCCCCCTGTTTGCTTCTACGTACACTGAACAGGACCTTTCTCACACCAGCTCTGAATAGAACGGACAAAAAGGTAAAATATTTACTTCATAATGTACTACAGGATAAGTCTTTGTTGTAAATTGGTTAAAATTATTCCAACGTGATTGTTGTTAAGAGACTCCAAGTTGTATTGTAAGTTCAACAAGTTTCTGTTTCTGCAGTATACGTGCAAAAGTAACTATTGTGTGAACAGAGACACTATTTGAACTCTAAGATGTTTTGATTATGTATTCAAGTTTTATTTAGTAATGTTGTGTTTTTAAGATTGCAAACCAGTTTCAGCCTAAAATTCCCTTGATAATAGTATAAAGTAAGAGTATTGATTCATGAATTAAATCAAATCATCACATGCTGTTTGTCTATTACAGAATGATGGTCAACATAATAATGTTTTGCCTAATGGGAGCCATTTTTGCCAACCCAGTAAGTATGATAAACAGAAATAAAAGAAAAAAACAATTAAGACAAGGCTTTTTAATGTAAACATGCAATTGAAGCATTTAGCATTGAGGCATTTAGCACATGTTCTTGCTTCTACAAAAGAACGTATCTAATATACTTATTATACATTCTGTCAAATAAACAAGAAAGTCGAGTTTTGTTAGAGGGTCAAAGTCATGTCACTTCACTTATAGAGCCATCTTCTTAACATCAACTACATCCTGTTAAATATGATTTATTTATCTATTTTTTTACAACAGATTTCCTTCAATGCCGTGTTGGAATCAAATGAGCTTGGATCAAACTCGGTGAGTGCTTTCTAAAATCAGTCCCCTCTTCAGACATTTAACTCAACACTTTTTACACATAAATCCTTTGACTGCAAGCAGATTTTGCTCCTCACAAAGGCAGCGGAAAACCTAACAATTAGTGTGGATACTGGAAGATTTTCCTGACTAAAGACAATTCCAATTTCAGACACTAATATTTACTGTCTGCACCCATATGTAGCAATAGCTTGATTGTGATGATTGCTGGTGTTGCAGTTATACGGTATAATTAAATATATTGTGGTATCTGCATTGCGTTTTTTTTTCCCAGACTGAACGTTTTTCTGTTTCACAATCATCGGGAAATGGTACATCAGCGCTTCAGGTAATGCATAGATGTATTAATGTATTACAGTAAAGGGGAAAGTATTATTTTTAGACTTTGTGCAATACTTTTGCTAGCTGATTTTTTTTACCCTAATGGGTATTGTATTCCTATTTATGTTGCAGAGCTCTGAAGAAAATAGCTCAACTCAAGTAAGTACTTTTGATTTGTCAATCTGCATGGGATCTAAACATTTGGATTGAATTATTCTAAAGATATCCTTGATATTTTTTCAGAGTCAGAGTTCAGTGTCTGAGTCTGAATCAGAATCTCTAGAATCCACATCAGAGGACACGGTGGGTTTTATTATCATCACTGAACTATATTAAGCATGTCATTGATGGGTTAATACCTTCAGATTAATCATATTTTAAGAGTTGTGGATGTAATATAACTGTTATAATAATACTTTTCAAAAGTGTTCTTAGTACAGTAATACAACATAAGAAATACTGCACTGTCCATTTTGGAAATAAATCTAGTATCATGTTCTAAAACGGTATGTTTCTTTTGCACACAGACTTCAGAGGAGAGTAACAGTCTATCGGATGAGGATGTGGTAAGCTGAAAATGTTTTTTATTTAAACTCACTGTGTCGTTAATGTATGGCACTTCATCCTTATTGTCTCCACTTAGCTCATATTGTATTCTCTGTACTTCCTCAGACAGACTCCATGGCTGAAACCAGAGATAATAGTATGGGCAGTGAGGAGAACGTTCGAAAGGTGGGTGCAACATTTTAGTGTTACACAATTTCTTGATTAAGCTGATTCAAGTTGACTGACACTGTGTTCTGCTCATTCCTCACCTCAGAGTTGGTTTCAAGTGTTTGCAAGTGTCATCCAAGTTCTGAGTGCGGAGGACAACAGCAGCATAGAGGTCAAGGGTCAATCAGACAACCTGACTGAGAAACAGCCCACTTATACCTTCACCAGCACCACTTTCAGACAGGGGACCATCACAAACCTACCACTGGTGGAGAATCGCAGCGACAGCAGTGAAACCAGCGAAGTTATTGATGCCACTAATGACAGCAGTGAGAACACCAGCAGTGAAAGCAACGAGAGCAGTGACAGCAGTGATGCCAGCAGTGATGCCAGCAGTGATGCCAGCAGTGATGCCAGCAGTGATGCCAGCAGTGATGCCAGCAGTGATGCCAGCAAGAGCGCAGAGGAAAGTAATGTCAGTGACAGCGCTGAGCTGGTGCAAATCAAAACCAGAGACTGCGTGAATGGAACTCAGAGCTGTGATAGTGACGAGTATGTGTTCCAGGATATAGGAGACGACGCTCAATACTCAGTGGACTCTCTGATGGTGCCAGATGAGAATGAGAGGGAGTTAAGTCTAAGGAGATGATGACATGCACTTATATACTACTGCACCATTAAATGACTTGCCTGAAGACTTCAGGATACTTTGCCCATCTTTACTGTATTTGCGCATCGCTTCTGAATGTTGATTTTGGCATTATTATTTTAACTGCCACTGATGTTTTTTGTATATGTGATTCCGATTGTGACGATAATGTAGCCGAAACATTTATTTTTATATAGTAATAATAAACAAATGATATAACCATGATATGGGTCTTTGCATGTTTATATAGGTGTATCAACTACATATGCACCGTTTTGGAAAGTACATTTGCTAATGTAGTGAAACTTGACTGTGCTGTTAAGTTATCAATTTTAGGGTAACATATTCTACTTGATCCCACTGCAAGTATTATAAAATCGTTATACTAGTATTAAAGCTTGCGACATTGAATCGATCAATATTAGTTCATAAGTCTTAAATTTCATGCGGGAACTACGGCCGGTTAGCTCAGTTGGTTAGAGCGTGGTGCTAATAACGCCAAGGTCGCGGGTTCGACCCCCGTACTGGCCAAATATTTTTTTCTTTCAATTAAAATTTTTCCATCGGAAAACTAAATAATCCAATATGATAACGTGTCATATCATTCTTCCCGCAGTATTAGGATAAAACAGCTATGTAGCCCACCCTATATAGTGACTGACACTTAAGCCGTTTATCAATTCCAGGTACGCTGATTACAGACTTGTAGAATACAACTTTGGACTTTGGACTTTGGTATTGGGAGTCCAGACTCCAAAGAACGGGAGGACTGAGGACAGACTTTCTGCGATTGGAACAGCAGCTGACTGGATGACGTCATCACATCAGCCGTTCTTGCTTCTGACATGAGTTTACTCCAATGTAAAATAAAGTTACGATGTAAAATATTTTAACAAAATATTCAAACAAAATATGACAACCTTTCTTTTTTAATTATCCTTAATATATATATATATAAAATATTTATATTTTTTTAATTGCGTCTGTGGACATATATTTATGTACACACAATTCTAAATAAAATAGTCATACACATGATTTTATATGTATAAAAAATAAAAAACATATATTGTGTTTATAAACATAAATGAATATATAAGTATGTATATATATATATATATATATAAGGTGTACAAATATACACATATATTTGTATACATATAGATTACACATGTAATTTCAAACAATTCAGTAAAGTGTGAAACCCTCAGTCAAACTGATTTAAAGTTATAACAAACCGACCACCGATTTCATTTTTTAAATTATAACTCCTAAAATTACATTCACTCACAAAGCACGATCAAAATACACCGATATCCCTGAATGCATTTCACACCAGCAAACGGAAACAATAGTGAGAAAATAAAGAACTGCCAATTGACTTTTTCTAAATGCTACTGTTGTTGAGTCACGGAATGTAATTGTACGATGTTTTCAGGCGAGAAGTTAGTAGTTTAAAAATCTAATCTGTGGTGGGTTTGTTATGATTCAGCCTAATGAAGATTTGCGCAGTGGATTTCAGAGATTAAAATTCATAACTTAATATTTTAATTAAATGTTAACGTTGAACTATAGCAGTATCTTTTTACTTTTTAACTGAATTGTTTGGAATGTGAATGTACATATATATATATATATATATATATATATATATATATATATATAAAAATAAATATAACATATTTATTATATATACACATTTCTATATAAACAATGTTTTTACACATATATATATATACAATTATGTGTATATTATTGTGAATGGCGTATATATATATATATATATACACACAATTCAAAATAAAATAATATTTAAGGGATAATGAAAAGAACAGGGCTGTGGTATTTTGTTCAACTGAAAAAAAATAATTTACAGTGAATAATTGGAGTTAACTCATGAGCAAGAACAGCAGACAAGAACGCGCCGTTGATGTCAACGCGTCATCGCTATGAAGCCCTGCAAACCCTGATTGATGGTTCACTTATTGTGACGATTAGACGTTTGTTCAATCAAGCAAACCCGTTGGGAGACGAAGCTTCATTTAAAACACAATATATATATTATATATTAATGCAGTAGTCTGACTACACTACAGAGTTCCCAAAACTTCAAACTATAAGCAAACACGTGTTCCACCGTCAGGGAAGGTCATGTTAAAAAAATGTAAATCCAGAATTCCATTTTTAGAAAACATTTATTACAGAATTTCAATGTGAAATGTGGGAATATTATTACCAAAAATATGACATTTCACAGTTGGACATTTTTGCAAATAACTGATAACACTCTTCTTAAAACCTAGTGAAGATAATAACGAGTTGAAAATGCAACTGCAGCCACGACAATGTGTTCCTGTGACATCATGTATTTTTATTTTATATATAAACCATGAATCAGAATTGAACCAATTGAATAGTGCCCAACCCACTTCAGTCATCTGAGGCATGTACTCCCTTTAAGGTCACTTTCTTAGCTGGAAAGTGAGACTTGAGGTGCTCTTTCAGAGCTGGTATAGTAGGAATATCTTTGCGACACATGTGACAGCGGAGAGCTAGTTTTAACAACTCGCTGGTTCCTTCTTTCACATCAACTCTTCCATTCGTTTCAAGCATCTGAATGACATCTGTAGATAACAAAAAGGTAAATAAAAAACACGTATTAGCAACTCAGTAAACACCAACATCAGAATAGAATGTTTTTATTTTATTTGCTCTCACCATGAGACTCCATGAAATAGTCAGTTGTAAATGAGTTCCAGTGCTTTTTGTTCTTTAAACAAGGAGAGTCAAAGTCTTGGCTGATTACATGGAGGTGTACATGACTGGAAAAAAGAATTTAGAGTTATATGTTCACGTGTCTACATCAATTACGCACTAATCCTCATCTCCATTGCATTTAAAAAAGAGACAATTTTAATACCTTTTTTTAAAACCTTTCAAAGCGTTTTAGACTGATATATCTATTTCGCTTTTTTTCATTAAACGTATAGCTCTTACCACTAAGTGGCAGTAAAGTCTAAAGTGCCAGTTTTAACACACAACACAAAAAGAGATGTTGAGCTCTGAATAGAAATAAGTAATGTCTTTTCAAATTGAATCTAATGCTTCAGTATGTGATTTGCTTTGGCTGTAAGCTACTATGTCACTAAGCGTGAGGAAATTGCATTAGCATAGCACATTACATAAACAATAATCAGCAGCGATGAATAAATGAACGATTTTGGATTACAAACATAACATCTGTACTGTACCAGCTTTAACTGAAATCAGTCGTTGTCTATGAGGAGGGGAAATATGTTAATCCAATAAAAAATCTATAGTGTGCTTTAGAAAAAATAACTGGCAGTAGCGTTAAATATAAAGTATGTGTATTAAAATCTGAAACATCAACATAGTCTTTCACTGTAAAAGCACCATTCAAACAGTGATTCCTTACCTCATACTGGGGATGGCATGGTATCCAGTACGGAAACGTAGCAAGCCAGCATCTGGGCACTGCCGAACCATCTGGTCAGCAACTTGCTGCATGTGTTTCACCAGATCACAGTGCTCCTCACTTAAGGCCTTCAGACTGGAAATGATCTGCCATGGGAGGACCAGCCAGTGATAGCGAGCTTTGGGGTATTTATCTTTGATAACCACTACCTTGTCATCCTTGTATACCTGGAGAAACATAAATGCTGTTTTTGTGAAAGCATGATCAGTCAAATTTAAACATGAAGTCAAGCTGTAACAAATCCAGCATGACTAGATTAAGTGTCATACTACTGTAAACAGCTACCTGCATCTTTGGGTCATGCATTGATGTCTTCAGACCTTGGCTCCAATGTCCAAAACTTTCCTACAACAAATGGAAGGTAATATAACAAATATAAAATTCTGGCTTTATAGATATATAAATAAATATGATACAAGAACATGTGAACATCTTAAAAACAATATGTGCGAGCACTTTCTTCTTTCTCTTACAGTGCTTTTTGTGGCTTCTCCAACACTGACTGAAACGGAGACCGTTTCTGTCTTTTTGGCTGCTTTCACACTCTGATCCTCTCTGAGGCTCTCTCTGTCCTCTGAAGATGGTTGTCGTGGTCTTTTGGTGCCACCATAGTCCCCGGTGGGATCCTCCTTGAACTGTACAGTGTATGGGTAGAGCTGGTTGACGATATGAAGCTGCTGTCCAGCTTTTATTTTTACCTCATTGTCCTTACCCACCACCACATAATCTACAGAGGTGGGGTTCACGCCCAGCTTTGGAACAAAGACAGGAAATGAGACATAGAATTATAAAGAAATTGTGGTTGATTCCAAATTAACAAAACTTAGCATAAGAAGTTATTTCTAATGTCTCATGAGTTTCCCTTTTATAAAAGCAAAGTTCCTTACCTGTTTAACTTTAACATAACCTTTGTTGCACTCTGCTTTCAATTCAACTGGTTGAGAAGGGACACCATTTGTATCAATTAAAGTTTGGTTTAAAAAATATTGAGATTAAAAAATATATAAGATATATAGTATATAGTCCATGACAATTATTTAAACAGTCTACAACTCTACACAGTCAAATCAGCGATATGGGGGAATACTAATTTAAATCAATGCAAATTGTATCTCCTACAGTCAACTATGGTATGAATCCATTTGAGGAAACAGAAGAATGTATAGTTGCCAATTGCAATCTAATGTGTTAACAAAATGCATACATGGATTTTTTTTTCATATACTCAGTTTGTATGATAAAAGCCATGAGATACCTTTTAAGGATTAAAGTTTGTTTCGTAATGCTTTAAATATTGTCAATTGTTTTTCCTTCTTTGAGGTTGAGAGCTAGCGTTAAATGCTAAAGCAGCCAGTGTATCAAACAGCAATGTGTCGTTATATTACCTTGCTGCCGAGAGCATTTTTTGTCTTTAATAGTCGTCTCTGGACCTCGACCCAGGACAACTGTCTGTTGGTGTGGCAGTCGAATTGGTTTATGACTATTCGCATCACTGATGAGCCGGCAAATCGGCATTTTATCATCTTATGGTGCCAGCTACTTGTTTCGTTTTACAACGTCGCAAAACTGTTGCAGCCCCACGCTTTATCGCTTTGTCGCAGGAAACTGACGTCACGAATCATATTTGTAGAGGCGGGTTAGAAGAGAAGCTTCTGGAAGAGTCTCTGTGATCGGAGGTCGTGAGCATTCAAACTACTGTTTCATACAAGGTTGGAGAATATGAACTGTGACTACATACCTCATGTATACCAGTTTCGCATTTCATTCTTTTGATACAAAACTGTTGAATTAGCACGTTAGCTTTAGCCAGGCTATCTTGTGCTAGGTTCGGTACCGCTAGCTGAAGAGAAAAGGGCCTAACAGGTCTTAAACCTGGTCGCCTTCATCATATACGTTGTTGCTAATATATCAGCATCAATTAAATAATGTTATTGTTAACCAACACATCCACGTGCGGTGATTTCGTGACATAAAGCGGTGTAGATCGTGGTTGCTACCTCTTGCCTCCCCTGATTTGAGGAAACATTTAGCTAGCTAGATAACACAAGTAACGTTAATGAAAACAAGCATGACGTGTAAAAAGTACTTTCTATTTTATTCCCTTTGGTGTTCTTTTTTTCGCTGTCTAACACGCAATATAAATCAAGATAAATATGGACTATTTAATTCCAATCAATCATTGTCCAAGTCATACAGTAGCACTGTTAATTAACATTACACTTAGCTAACGTTGCTCGTTTTCAAAGGGGAAAGAGAAACGACTACCACGTCGTTAGGATCATTCACTAATTTTCACAAAGGAAGGAATATCTAGCTGTTTTAAAGAGGTATTGCGTCGACCTTATCGTCATTATAGACAGAAGTGTTGTTGCCGTCACACCGTCACATACATGAAGGCTTAAGCTATATTAAAACGGATCCAAAACTAAATATCTATCTACTTAAAAAATACAACCGTGAATGTTGGATGTATTGCCTGGCTGTTACTTGACACTGCATTAGTTGTATATGGGTGTATCTCAGGTGTCCCTAAAAGACAAGGAAGTATTAATCTACACATAACATATGACCCTTATCACAGCCTGAGTTATGGCTGATTGTATGCTAATTTAATAACAGCTAGCTCTATAAAATCACTACACATCTACACACACCTGAGAAACATTCACATGGTTTCATTACGTCTATGCATAGGTCACTTTTCATTCAAATCCTACGGATTAGCAGTGAACAGGGATAATATAAACCCTGAAAAGAGAGACTAACATTCAGTGCAATACAAATATAAGCATGTCCTTAATTGTTGATAAACACCAACTTGTCAGTTTATTAATTGCATCTATACAGGGTACAAAAGTACTACTACTACAAAAGTCTTGCAACAAGACAGGATGGCTTTTGATGACCTATTTAATGATTGTGTTGTATTTTATTGTGTTAAGTTTCAGATATCTCAAATGTTTTTGTCCACCTACATTTTCTTACACCACAGAGATGGAATATATACATTTTTGTATAAAGATGTTGTCAATAACATCAATAAGCATATCCAAATCTAGCCCTTTTAAAGCTTACCATGAGGCCCCATGTCTAACATTTCCTACAACAACAACAACAACAACATAAAGGCCTCTCAAAGTCATCACAGCATGATGATATGCTGTATTGTGTGCATGTATTAAAGGCCTCTCTTTCCTCAAATTGAAAATTCAGATCTTTACTTTCTCACCAAGTTTTTAACATTTAGTTCAGAGACTAAACTAGGTTTTGGAAGTGTTTAGGAGCTCAACTGGATCTAAATGCTGCCTTTGTTTCCCCTTTCTTTTACTTTTCAAGGTAGACGGTGAAAGACAAATATGGTCAAGGAAACGGGCTTTTATGATACATTGGGTGTGAAACCTAATGCTACTCCTGATGAACTGAAACGGGCCTATCGCAAACTAGCTTTAAAATTTCACCCTGACAAAAATCCCACTGAAGGAGAGAAAGTAAGTACCCTTTTTGCACTTGGAAATATTGAAGCTGTAATTAATTTGTATGCAGGTCATTTTCCTTGTGTAGGAATTTCTAATGAAAGTATCCTTATGCCAGTCTTAATCTTATAAAAACATGTTAACATGATTTTAGTTCCCAGTAGATTGTAGAACTGAAATGTTGTCAGAGTGAACACTGTTAAATCTGTTTAATGGGTTTATAAAAATGGTATTAGGGCATATGCCAAAGGAAAGCCATATAAAACACTTAACTTATACAAGAAGACCTCAATTATTATTTTGTATACAATGCCAAATAGTAGAATAAAGCAGTTGTATATTGCTAGAAATGTGTTTTGACCCCTGGGGGTAGGCGACCGGACTCCAGGGGGTACTTGAGGCTCTTTAGCTAGGCTGAATAAATGTTTTCACAGAGGGTACATCACGGAAAAAAGGTAGAGAACCACAGATCTAAAGAAATATGTATGTATTTGTGTTGCTTCTCTTTGTAGTTCAAACAGATCTCGCAGGCATATGAGGTTTTGTCAGATGCCAAGAAGAGAGAGGTATATGACCGTGGAGGTGAAAAGGCTATAAAGGAAGGCGGGAATGGCGGTGGTGGCGGTGGAGGGAACTTTGCATCGCCCATGGACATCTTTGATTTGTTTTTTGGTGGGGGTAGTCGGATGCACAGAGAGCGAAAAGGTACAGAAATAATCACAAAGCTTCGAAGAAGAATTTCCGTTTTAAAAGTTTTGAGGTCTGATTGAATTATTTAAAGAAATACAATGCGTCTTCTGCAGCTATTGAGGGAGAATTTACACTATTGAGGAAGAATTTGCTGTGTTAAATTATTGTCTGGAATTACTGATTCTTTTCATTATAGATTAATCGGTGACGTGTGTGATTGTTTGGTCCGATCAACAGTCCAAACACAAAATATAAAATGAATTGTGGCACAAGACCAAGTAGTTAATTATAGATAATAGTCATTCAGTAGTGTTCACTTCTCGAATGATGAGAAATTGAAGCATAGAAATGACAGTCTAGTTTTTCCCCGAAAGTGAAACATTAATTTTTTTAACTGTAAAATGTAGCCCCCAGTACATTCATTGTTTTCAAATCCCAATGCTGTATTCGTATAAAGAAAATATATATTGGCAGATTTCTTTGTTTTTTAAAGTCAACTCATCTGTATCTTGTCTGTATCAATAGGGCTATAAGCTCAAGTGTGCTTACTTTGTCCTATCAGTTTTAAAGGCTAGGCAAGGCTATCAAATATTTCAGAGAATAAGTCTTAACTTATTTTCTTTTTTGTGACCATAGGGTGTTGCTTCAAAATATTTTAAGCCTCAAAAAGCGAAGTAAACACTCAGCTGATGCCCAGCGTCACCTTCCATCACAGTTCTCGTACTCTCGTTCACATTCTTTGTACAGTCGTGTGATGTTTCTGTGGTAACTATTATTTGTAGTTTAGGTTAAGTCGCATAAAACGGCTTGTTTGTGTGAACTGATGAAAGTAGTGTATTGATGAATTCTTATCAGTGGCCACCTTATTTCAAGAAACACTATTGCTGACATCTCTGATTTGTCTGCCCTAGGAAAGAACATTGTTCATCAGATAACAGTGACACTGGAAGATCTTTATAATGGAGCTACAAGAAAACTTGCTCTCCAGAAGAATACTATTTGTGAGAGATGTGAAGGTATGTCTTTTTCTGCGCAAGTTACTTTTTACGTGCTCTTGTTGTCCGTTACGGGACTTGTTCTGTAAACCAAGAAGGATTTTGCTGATCCACGCAGGAAATGAAAAGGCTCTTTGTCCAATAACAAAATCTATTAATCTTGTAATATAATTAAGTCTTCGAACACCAGGACCCGCAGTTTATATAATGTACCAAAAACAAAGCTGTCATCTTAATTTTCTTCTGTGATGACGAGTTTATTTTTCTTGGCAGGTCGTGGGAGTAGAAAAGGAGCTGCACAGATGTGTATGTCTTGCCATGGCACGGGCATGCAGGTGCGCATGCACCAACTAATACCAGGTATGGTGCAGCAGGTGTCTACAGTGTGCCACAGCTGTCAGGGCCAAGGACAAAGAATCAGCAATAAGGACCGCTGCAAAGCATGCGTAGGTCGAAAGATCCTGCGCCAGAAGAAGATTTTGGAGGTCCACATTGACAAAGGTAATTATTTGTATAATTCTATCTCTAACTACTTAAAGAGGGAACTAAAAAACAAATATTACATCACAACATCCCTTTACTATCACAGGAATGAGAGATGGCCAGAAGATCGTTTTCCATGGAGAAGGCGACCAGGAGCCTGGAATTGAGCCAGGGGACATCATCATTGTCTTGGACCAACGAGAACATTCACAATTCACCAGGTACTATATGTTATCAAGTGTCTTCTGTTCCTAATGTAGCCTACCCTGGTAGATATGATAATATTGCAAACTACACCGAAAGGTGTTTATATATATGTATATTATAAACATTACCGGGAGTGAGATGTGTTAACAATAAGGTCAGTTTGCTCCTGTATGTTGGAGACAAATAGAGAGAGCAGTGGGTGGGGGGGGGCATAGAGAGAGTGCAGGGAGGAGAGACATATATCCCTTTCCTTCATTCCTTCCTCCCTAACTTTATTTTCTTCCTTCCCCATCTTCATATCTGCAAACTTGTCACCTTTCGGTGAAATTCGCCATTTTGAAATCAAAATAGGTTGTCCACGTGAATCATGTTGATCCAAAAACTTTTTGTTTTTTGGGGGGGGGGGGTCAACTATTGAGATTACAGTGAGACACGGAGAAAATGGGATAGAGAACAGAGAATAGAAATATACTTTATTAATCCCCAAGGGGAAATGTGTTCAATGATGTGGTGATCTTCGTAAAAAAACATCTTTGATGGGACGTGTCGAGTCTTGGCCAATGAGCGTTAAGATGTCTACAGCGTTTAGGGGGTTCGGATTAACTTGAATGTCAGCCCGCTACGTCTACTGCAGTCATGCCGCACGGCGAATCGATACTAGTAAGTTATCCGTACGTTTAAAACAATATGACTGCATATTTTTTGTATTTAGTTTTTACTTCATTAAGAGAGCGTGCGATCAGAGCGCACACACTGCTCCGCTCCTGTCATGCTGTCTGCACACACTGCGCCGCGCAGCGCTCGGACAGCGAGTGCCGTCAAGTGGCGGAGCTTTTGAGACCATCTTTCGACTTCAAAAAAGAAAATGCCAGAAGTGAAATGTTTAAGTACTTTGTCTACAACGCAGTCTGTAAAGTTATGTAACTCTAGAATTGCTCATACTGAAGGAACTCTGTCATCTGGTCAGATACAGATAAAAGGCCACATAGCCGTGTATAATCAAGGCTATGATAGCACCATGTAGTTTTATTCATGTCTTGCAGTAGGCTAATACTATTCAGGGTTTTTCCTGCATAGAGAAAATGTGGGTATGCGCCTGAGCCTTTTTGCCGAGCGCCTATGACAAATCCCGAGTGCATAAGGCAAAAAAAAGTCTGCTAAAAGAAAAAGGGCGCAAAAGGACAGAGCGGCCATCTGTTGATACGGCGATGCGAGCGCCGACATAGGAGCTCAACCGTGCTGCGCGCACGGGTGAGTTCACGCTCACAAGCACCCTGCTGAAGCATTCCAACTAATAAGCCTGCAGGGCAACAGTCAGTGTGGCGTTGCAGCCTGGCTTCGCAAGCCACACCGAATAAAATTTGATTAAAACTACACCTATTAGTATTTGCCCTGCTACCCCATTCTTCATAGCAAACTGCACATATTAGTATTTGCCCTGCTACCCCATGCTTCATAGCAGCACACTGTTTTATTTTTTAATCCAGTCTGCCCAGTGAAATCACCGGTTTGATATTAATTTTGTTCTCAACTTGCGGTCAATAGGAAAGGAGAGGACCTGGTCATGTCAATGGAGTTGCAGCTGGTTGAGGCTTTATGTGGTTTCAAGAAACCTGTTCAGACACTGGACAACAGAACACTCCTCATCACCTCACGTCCAGGTGAACCAAACCATTAAATGCACAGCTACCCTTTACTGAATTTCAAGTTGAGGCTCAAGCTCCCCCATTGGAAGTATTTGAAAGGAGAACAAATTATTTTATTTCTGCACCAGCACACCCAAGTAAACAAACATGGGACAGGAATTGTTTGATTCAATTCAGTTAAAAAAAAACTTGTAATTAAACAGACATTGTAATCAATCGCACTGCCCTTTTTACTATTCACACAAACATTGCAGCTAAAGGAGCAATGCTGAGTGAGTTTGGAGAGTGTTTTTTGAGAAGTGTGCATTGCTGTGTACTTTATGTACATTGACTGTATTGTTGCTCAAATGTGTGAATTACACCATTTATCTTGATAAGTCTTTTAAAGACAGCTGTCAGACTGATGTGCTGTAGAACTAAACTATTTTAGAATGCATTTTGGTGTTTTTCTGACCACACAATACCTGCTTCTTTTTGCCCCAAAAACAAATTATTTCCATGAATTGGATGTCTACAAACTTTTAAACGCATTAAGCAATGCATCACACCTAGGCAGAGTTACCAGAGAGGAAAGGGGACAACAGATGTAACACAGAGAAAAGGAACCTGTATTTATTTATTCATAGGTGCTAAACAAATACTTGCCAACTTTTCAAAAGAACGCTTGATGTTTCTCCACCAATATATATATATAAAATTAACTATTTTGATCAAGTATAAATCAATTATAGCCGAGTCTCTATTCACTCACATATTGGCGTTAAAGATGAGAAAATAATGTAAAACATATTTTTAATGTTTTATAGGTTTTTTTTCATGACTAATGTGGCCTGATTTTATTTAATCATAGGGGAATTGATCAAGCCTGGAGACACAAAGTGTGTCTTGACTGAAGGGATGCCCATGTACCGCAGACCGTTTGAGAAGGGGCGCCTTATTATTCACTTCTCGGTAAGAATCTTTTCCATAGCCATTTTCTTTGTAATTGGTATTCAGCTTTTACTTATTGGTTATATTTTACAAATGCTTTCTTTTAAAATAAAATAAAATAAAATAAATTACATCAGTCGCATACACACGCGCACACACATCCATCACCCTTAACAAAAAACACACTTGCCACACCCATACTTGATTGCTTTGTGATCTAAAGTTTGTCTTACTGTTCTGTCACATTTGTCTCTGTTATGTCTCCTTTTCTTGTTTTACTTTCAAAATACCAAAGAACAAAACTATTTAACTGCTGAGGCTAAACATGGTTTATGTAATAACATTGTTTGTGCTTGTCCCCTTTTTAGGTGGTCTTCCCACAAGCCAACTTCCTTTCTGAGGACAAGCTGAGGATGCTGGAGCGCTTCCTCCCAGAAAAGCTGGATCCGGAACAGCCAGAAAGTATGGACGATGACCTCTACATCTACGCCGACCTAGAGGACTGTGACCTTGACAACAGGAAAAGAAACAACCATCAGTACTACTACATGGAGGAAGATGACTATGCTAGCACAAGTGGTGTTCAGTGCCAGACGTCTTAAGTGACAACTGAAGCCCTCCCCTCATCTCTAAAGTAAAGCACCTTTTTGGAATTGAGTGCACTTTTTATTTAACTGGTGTTTTTCAAAGTTATTTTTCAATCTCAAATCAGAAAACAGTGTCCCAACACACTCCTGGTGTATTATTATTATTATTATAATACTCATTGGATGGTGTAGAAAATCATAGTTCCAGGATAAACTTCTTGGTGAGTGGGACTCTTTTTCATCTCATGGACCTTATCTTAACTTTTTCTCTTTTTTTAATCACACTGTGAGAGACGGGGTATCAGAGGCTTCAAAAAACTTTTGGCTGAATAAAAAACGCCTGCTTATTATGCATTTACACTAAAGATGCCAATATTAAGATGAATATAACTTTTTTTATAGTGTTACTAAAGCAGTTGTTGTTGTAAACCACTTGTTGAGGTGTGTGTGTGTGTGTGTGTGTGTGTGTGTGTGTGTGTGGGGGGGAGAGAGTGTATGTGCATTGAGACTTTAGTTGAACGTTTACACTGTTTTACCCTTTATTTTCTAGACATTAACGATCTTGAGAACGTGGCAAGAAGAAGCGAGTTAGTGGTAAAGGCGATCTTGATTCAGGCATGGCAGTATTCAAGTTTACACCACTAATGTAGATTTTTAAAACTAATATCTAAGTTAGGTTTCATATTTTTTAGCTGCAATCAGTTGTCTGGTCATTCCGTATTTGTTTTTTGGAAACCTATCGTGTAAAGTAGAACATATGTGTAAACAACAGTTTGATATGAGCCAAATAGGACTTCATATTAATGGCAGGGTAGGTCAAAAATTTAAAAAGTCACTTTATTTTGAAATCACAAAGCAGAGGGGTTTCCTAGAAGCAGGTTATCTGAATAAGTCAAATTCAGAATGGATATTTTAACATAATTCTATGTTCAAGACTTTGCAAAAAGAGATCTCAGATAACCTGTTCTCGCTTCGTATAACAGGCCCATAATTCTTCATAGCAAATGTTTTCCCTCTCTTTAAAGTGTTGAGTGCCAAGTTGCACCCAAGTCTTACAAAGAAAAACAGTGGTTGTTAAGGTTATTTTAAAGATTGAATGTTCTTGAGATCATTGGAAATTACACATTTTTAAATCAAAGAAACTTGTTGATGGGTTTTTACTGATGTAGGCACACAAGAATATACATCTTTTAATCGTAAATGCCAAATAAGCCAGGAGGTTCTAGAGGGACTTAAAATCAATGCACCTGGTACCTCATTGAAGTGTCTGTTTGTTTAAAAGCCTTATAACTTAACTTGAAGCTATAATGCAGGTTTTATTTTCTCAGTGTAAATTTTGCCTTAGATATTGAAAAACACAACTATGCTCACCACAAGGTTGATTCCTTTAATTGTTGAAGCAGATGCAAATTAGTGAGTACTCATAATCTCCAGAGAACTCTACTAAAAGTTCAATTTAAATAAGTGTTTTCAAGTTGGCAATTTGACTGAGGGTATGTGTGTGTTAGGACCAATGATCTACTTGTTTATGCTCATGTTTTCTAATAAATGCAGTTTGATGGTCTCTCTAAATTGTGGTATTACTTTGTGAGTGATATTTACTTTAGTTAGCAGGACATGTAAGAGTCCTTTATACAGTTTCAAGCTTTCTGTTTTACCTGATGATTTCCTCTGAATGGCGTTTTCAGTTAATCTGGCTGATTGGAACTCTTGTCTGCTAAGAGGGCTTGGACGGACACTGCGTTTATCACTAGCCGTTTCTCAATATGCGTTCTTGTCTGTAGTTGTGGACTCGTGAAACGTCATCAGTCTCAGCCCGGGTACATGTTCCAATTCAAAGGCCGTTTCTCAATATGCAAACTTGTGCGTCCTTTCCTCTACTTGCGTCCTCGTGGACTTGTGAAGGTCATCAGTCTCAGCCCGGGTACATGTTCACATTCAAAGTTCGCTTCTCTCAAAGCACGGTCAAAATGCCCGGATGTGACTTGATCCTCCCACTTTCCGGAGGATGCATCACAGGAGACTTGTGCGTACTCTGGCCAGCATATATCCCACAATGCATTTCACCAGCAACCGGAAACAATAGCGGAGGAGAAAATAAACAACTGACAGATGACTTTTTATAAATACTACTGTTGTTGAGTCACGGAATTTCATTTTAGGTTGTTTTGTTAATTCAACTGTAAAAAATAATTTACACTGAATATTTAGAATAAACTCAGGAGCAAGAACAGCTGATGTGGTGACGTCATCAAATAAGCAGCCGTTCCAATCGCAGAAAGACCGTTCTCCCGTCCTCCGGAGTCTGGGCTCCCGAAACCAGACTCCCAAGACCAGACTCCAAAAGAACACAAGTCTGCAGTCGTGTACTTTGAATTGAGAAACGGACAAAGTTTGCTTCTCGCAAAGTACGGTCAAAATGCCCGGATGTGACTCGATCCTCTCTCTTTCCGGAGGATGCATCAGAGGAGACTTGTGGCCGTTTCTCAATTCAAAGTATACGACTGCAGACTTGTGTTCTTTTGGAGTCTGGTCTCGGGAGCCCAGACTCCGGAGGATGGGACAACGGGAGGACGGTCTTTCTGCGATTGTAAAGCACTCTGGGCTTCACAAATAAACTGAATTGAATTGAACGGAAGCTGACTTGATGACGTCACCACATCAGCTGTTCTTGCTCCTGAGTTTATTCTAATTATTCAGTGTAAATTATTTTTTACAGTTGAATAAACAAAACAACCTAAAATGACATTCCGTGACTCAACAACAGTAGTATTTATAAAAAGTCATCTGTCAGTTGTTTATTTTCTCCTCTGCTATTGTTTCCGGTTGCTGGTGAAATGCATTGTGGGATATATGCTGGCCAGAGTATGCACAAGTCTCCTGTGATGCATCCTCCGGAAAGTGGGAGGATCAAGTCACATCCGGGCATTTTGACCGTGCTTTGAGAGAAGCGAACTTTGAATTGGAACGTGTACCCGGGCTGAAGACTGATGACGTTTCACAAGTCCACGAGGACGCAAGTAGAGGAAAGGACACACAAGTTTGCATATTGAGAAACGGCCTTGTGTGTACTCTGGCCAGCCGATATCCCAGAATGCATTTCACCAGCAACCGGAATCACTAGCGGAGGACAAAATAACCTACTGACAGTTGACTTTTTATAAATACTACTGTTAATGAGTCACGGAATGTCATTTTAGGGTGTTTTGTTTATTTGACAAAAAAATAATGTACAATGAATAATGAGAGTAAACTCAGGAGCAAGAACAGCTGATGTGGTGACGTCAAGTCAGCTGCTGTTTCAATTGCAGAAAGACCGTCCTCCGGAGTCTGTACTCCCAAGACCTGACTCCAAGAGAACACAAGTCTGTAGTCGTGTACTTTGAATTGAGAAACGCTGTTTGTCTCGCGGTTCGTATCACGGTCAAAATGCCCGGATGTGACTTGATTCTGCCACTTTACGGAGGATGCATCAGAGAAACTTGTGCGTACTCTGACCAGCCGATATCCAAGAATGCATTTCACCAGCAACTGGAAACAATAGATGACATGTTATTATTAATCAAGGATCCTTTGATGTCAATCCCTAATGTTCTATCCACAATTGAGTCCTTCTCAAAAATATCAGGTTATAAAATAAATTGGCAAAAGTCTGAATGCATGCCGATATCAAGAGGATGTATCCTATCAACGGTGGATTCATCCCAGTTTAAATGGATCCCAAGGGGACTAAAATATTTGGGTATTAGGCTGTGCTCAGATATAGAAAATATAATCTCTATTAATATGCTTCCTTTAATACAAAAAATTAGGACTAACTTTGACAAATGGAAAGTATTAAATCTTACCATATGGGGAAAAATTAATATCATTAAGATGGTGGTCGCTCCACAATTTAATTACGTCTCTATGATGATCCCAGTAACCATATCCGAGGAGATCTTGAAACAATATAACCAGCTATGTAAAACATTTTTATGGAATAACAAAACACTTAGAATTGGTATGAAAAAACTCTGGGCCTCAAGAGATAATGGGGGATTGGCTCTTCCAAATATGGAATTATATAGCATAGCATTCGAAATACATAAAATTGCACGACACTGGGCAAATTATGAATCCAATCCGGCATGGGTAAAGATGGAAGGGGAACTAGCCTATCCACTCCAGGTTAGGGGCTTGCTATCTCAGAAAAACACATCGGAAACCGACCAAAGAAAGAAGTAGTACAACACTCCAAGTGGGCATGGGCAAGGGCACATAATATTCTGGGGATTTCTCAATACAAACAAAGCTATTCCTCCACTTGGAATAACCCTCACATCTGCTTAGGGAAAAACATATTTATATGGGATACATGGCTGGCAAAAGGAGTACATGTTATCAAAGATCTCTACAGAGATGGCTCATTTAAATCATTTGAGGACCTTAAAGAAACGTTTAACTTAGA
Organism: Liparis tanakae; assembly: GCA_036178185.1. Lineage (NCBI taxonomy): Eukaryota > Metazoa > Chordata > Actinopteri > Perciformes > Liparidae > Liparis > Liparis tanakae. Next base: position 9,175,909 of record CM070110.1, read on the forward strand.
TGAGAAGGGGGATTTGTGGAAATATTTACAGTTGAGGAGTAGCATGGGGGCTGGGTTCGGACTGAAAATAGAAAGGAAAGAACAAAATAAGATTCAGGAGTTCTTAAATGCTCCCCGTACCCAACATTCTGCCTCAATCTTTTATCGAAAACTGTTGAATATTCAAGTTGGGATGTGCGACGGACTGAGTCTAGTATGGCAAAAAGATCTTCATACTGAGATAAAGGGACACGTATGGCAAGATATAATATCGAATGTAGGCTGGGCTACAAGGGATGCAAGAAGCAAGTTTACTCATTATAAAATTGTACTATTATTATTTTACACCTTTGAAAATGTATAAAATGGGATTGAGTCAAGATCATAAATGTTGGAAATGTAATCTAGAAATGGGCACTTTTCTACATGCTATGTGGGAGTGCTCTAACGTGTGGCCTTTATGGAAAGCTGTCCTGCACATATTAGAAGGGTGGCTCAAACGGCCTCTACCAGAATCCCCACAACTGTGTTTATTAGGGGACACATCACTGGTGCCCCCAGGCCTCACCAAAGCAGAGATCAGACTCTCATTAACAGGTTTCATGGTGGCAGCGAGGCTTATCCTCAGAAACTGGAAGAGCCCACATATGGCCACACTCACAGAATGGCTAAAACTCATGACGGAGACGGACGCTTTTGAGAGTATGATTGCCAGGATGAAGAACAGTTCAAGCCAAACTGACCAAGCATGGAAAAGTTTGATGGCTTTTATTACAAATTAGAGGAGGGGTCAAATAGTCAGGGGCTGGGCTTGGGTTTTGAGGGGATTGCAAATACAGATGCAGGGTGGTGCATACATACTTAGAAGTAAAAGATAATTAAGGGGGTGCCAGGATTGTTGTTGTTGTGTTTGTTTTTTATTTTATTTTATTGTTTGAAGGGGGGGAGGGTATGTGTATATGTGTATGTATGTATGGGTGTATTTGTATGTGTGTGTATATGTGTATGTATGTGTGTATATGGATGTAGGTATGTGTGTATGTATATATGTGTATGTGTGTATGTGTATGTATATATGTATATGTATGTGTATATATATGTATATATATATATATATATGTGTATATATATATATGTGTATATATATATATGTGGTTATATCTGACGTCTTTGTAATTGTTCTATGTTTATATCACTAAACAAATAAAAAAAATTAAGTGACAAAAAAGAGAGACTTGTGCGTACTCTGACCAGCCGATATCCAAGAATGCATTTCACCAGCAACTGGAAACAATAGCAGCCGAGAAACTGAATGTAATGTTTCACGGAATGTAATGTTAGGAAGTTTTCAGGCGAGAGGTTAGTAGTTTAAAAATAAAATCTGTGGTCTGTTTATGATTCAGCCCAATAAAGATCTGCGCCGTAGATTTGAGGTTCTGCTCGCGGGACCAGTGAGGTTCGGACCGCCCCAGCTCATTTGAATATACGGACACGTAAATGTCACACATAAATAAATGAAGAAATACGTGTGGACACATAAATAGAGAAATAAATAAATGAAGAAATACAGAAATGTAGAAATATATTTATTTAATGATGTCCTGTTGATTTATAACTTATATTCATTCATTCCTGTATTTATTTATACATTTATTTAAGCATTTAGTTATTCCTATATTTATTCATGCATTTATTTATTTATTTATTTATACTTAAGTCATTTTGAGTCCTCCATATTTAGGGTGGGAGAAATTACACCTTAATATTCTTTCTGGTAGATAAATATGTGACCGAAGCCGAGGTCAGCTAGAAGAATTGAAAACACCTGCCAAAACACGTCTCATCTATATTTGGAGCAGTCTTCATTTCATAGCTGAACTGCATTTTATGTTCCACTTAGACAATATTGATTGTCTTTAAAGTTAATTTAAGGTATGGGGGTGGTTTAGCTCAGTGGGGAGAGTGGTTGTCCCATAACCGCAAGGTAGCAGGTTCGATCCCCGCTCTCCCCATTAGCTGCAGCCCGAAGTGTCATTGAGCAATGGGGGATCCCGAGGCGTTCCCAGGCCAGCCGTGAGATGTAATCTCTCCAACGTGTCCTGGGTCTTCCCAGGGGTCTCCTCCCAGTTGGCCTGGTGCCTGGAAAACCTCCAGTGGGAGGCGTCCAGGATGCATCCGAATTAGATGCCCGAACCACCTCAGCTGACTCGTCTCGATGCGAAGGAGTAGCGGCTCGACTCCGAGCTCCCTCCTGATGTCCGAGCTCCTGACCCTATCTCTAAGGCTGAGCCCGGCCACCCTACGGAGGAAACTCATTTCGGCCGCTTGTATTCGCGACCTTGTTCTTTCGGTCACTACCCAAAGTTCGTGAGGATAGGAACGTAGACCGACCAGTAAATTGAGAGCTTTGAGCTTTGCCTTTCGGCTCAGCTCTCTCTTCACCAAGACGGACCGGTACAGCGCCCATTTTACCGCTGCAGCTGCACCGATCCGCCTGTCGATCTCCCGCTCAATCCTACCCTCACTCGTGAACAAGACCCCGAGATACTTGAACTCCTTCGCTTGGGGTAGGCGCTCTGTCCCCACCTGGAGGGAGCAATCCACCGGTTTCCGGCAGAGCACCATGGCCTCAGATTTGGCTGTGCAACTAATGCCAAAATGTTCATAATTCAATGCTCAATCTTGTAATATGCGAAGGTATGCGCTCTACCGAGTGCCCGTTCTAGTTATAGTATTTCTTGGTCTTTCATTTCTTGGTATGACAAAAATAGTGAGTACCTCTCAACTTTTTGCAACAATATTCTAGATTGAAGGGGAACATATCTCATACTTTCTTTTTTAATGGCACACCAACTTGTGAGCTGTAAAGTTTTTTTAATTTGATTGACAATCATTTTTACATCACTGGCATGAACAGTCAGTGCAACCAGCTGACAGTATTGAACACATTTATTACATACACAAAGGATACAAACAAGTGTCACTGGAGCTCCATTGAGGTTTATCATTATTCATCATGCATATTAAGTAGTACTACATTTATTGTAGTCACATTTATACAGTGCACTGAGGTAGCATGCACACAGAGGGGGGGGGGGGGGGGGGGGAGTAATTTAATCTGAATTAAAGTTACAAAAGTATTTTTATAAACCAAAGCTCACAAATGAAATACCTGATATTGTTTGTTTATGCCCAAACAAGAGGCATTTTCTCTTAAAAATATTTGCTCAACAACTCACCATCATGCATTTTCATATCTCATAAAGACAGAATAGATTAAAATGGGGATTCAAACAGCACTGGTTAGGATGATCCATGAGGAAGAGGGTGAATGTTTGAATGGAAGACCTAGACAGTGCTGCCAATGTCTATAAAGCAAATACTTTACAAATCAATCAATCAATGAATCAAATCAATAAAACACATGTTTAAATAACTGACAATTTTTAATGTAGTAAAAATATATGAATTAAAACCCAGTTAGTTTCTAAAAATAGATTAACAATATGCTCAAAAGACTCAAGTGATATGCTAGATTGGTGTAACGGTCAAATGAGACAATCTCACTTTCTAGCACCTTAACGCCTTGACATTTTAAAAGGATTTTCAGAAATTACCATTTATTTAAAAAAAAATACAAATTAATATCTGAGGTTGCCAGTTTTATTCTGGACCTTTGGAAACAGTAGTTCAGAAAACAACTTCACCACAGGTCCGCTTAGCAGCTGTTGTGCTTCTTTCATCCACAACAGATTATATTCCTCACCAGATGGCGTTTGCCTATTTGCTGTGGGATTTTCAAAACGGATGTTTCCAAAATCGAAAGATTAATTTGGAACCTCAGCCTTTATGGCACCATTGACCATCATACATTTAATTGCTGTACATTTTCTTTCTTCGCTCCGTCCAGTTTTAAACTGGGGTTGTCCCCAAAAAATGGGGGTGGCCGGTTTTACCTCACTCTCGCAGCGCTCTCTAACCTAGCTCTCGATCTCGCTCGATTTGGGGCATCCTCCCTCCTCAAACCAACCTTCTGAATCTCCTCCTCCACCTGTCTCTTTCATGTCTTCTTTGGTCATCCACACTTCCTTGGTTCAATTACTTTAAACTCCAACGCTTTTCTCAGGACATGTCCATACCACCGTACTCCATTCTCCTTTGCCAGCTGGTCCACCGAATCCTACAACCCAAAGCACCTCGATCAGATCCTCGGTCTTCTTCCTAGTCATAAGCGTCAACCCACACATTGCTCTCACCATCGCTCTCAGAATCGCCATCTCGCTTTTTCTCAAACACCATGTCTCACGTCCATATAGCATTACAGATCTTACGTAACTACAATAAACCTTTCCTTTCGTCTTCAAGGAGAACCTCTTGCCATGTAGCAATTCTCCGCATTCCCTGAACTTGACCCAGCCAAAACTTGCTCTTGCCGTCACTGCTGCTTCACACACCGTATACATTCACTTTGTCCCCTAGATAACAAAACTCTTTCACCATATCACACAGCAATTACATGACAACTGGACACATCTATCAACTGATGAAGGAAGGTAATGTGATATGGCGTAAAGCTACAGACCAGCTACTTACAGTTTTTCTCAATTGTTTACACATAAATACTGGTACTTGACACACAATGACCACAACATGTAACTCATGCACCAACCCCCGGAACCAATGCATAATTGGTTCAGGGGGTTGGTGCATGAATAAACTACAAGCACAATTCCTGCTTTACACTCAAATTGCAGTTCTAAAACACACTTTTCAAAACACTAAACACAATTCTCTACATCTTCTACAAAATCTTGTTTTCACAAGGAACACACTGTCATTCAAAATTCTGAAGTCAATTGCCCTACTATGCACACTGACTCATCACATGGGCAAACACCTGTCACAGTGTTACAATTAGCAATCAGAGCTTTAGCATAAAAGGGCAACAGGTGAGCTCTTCTGTTTTGGAGCAATGGATGCCAACATTAAAAACAGAAGCAGAGCCAGAGGAGTAAGAGGAGGCGGACCGGGAGGACAAGGACGAGAAAGACCAAGGACCGTAATCTCTGATGAGAACCGAGCCACTTTGGTCAACCAAAGTGGCTTCCCTCATTGTTAGACCATGGTCTTATTGTTAGACCATGGTCTAACATTAGACCATGGACCATGGTCTAACAATGAGGGAGGCTGGGCAAAGAGTACAGCCAAATTTGATTTCCGAAATGAGAATAGGCAAGACATCTACTCTCACTAGAAAATGTCAGTACTGCCTATCAATACTCTGAGTACAGTATTGCCTGTGGGCTGTTCTGTAGGACTGTAAAAATAAAGTATGTTTCAAGTATTTGGGGAATGTATTCTACACAGTATTTTACTATTTGTATTGCAGAACTGAAAGATTACCAACACAAGGTGGTTGGGAACGTCTTCCGTCTCCTGAACAGGAAAATGAAATCATGAACATGGTCCTAGAAAATAACGCCATAACATTACGGCAAATACAAAGACAAATAGAAAACGATGAGATATTTCAAAATATTGATAGGGTAAGCTTATCAACACTGGACCGTGTTTGCGCAGAAATAATCTGAGGATGAAGCAGGTCTACAGGGTGCCATTTGAACGCAATTCAGAAAGAGTCAAAGAATTGCGATATAACTAGTGCGAGTAAGTCCTATACAATCCCACAATTGATGCATACTCTCAACACCACATAACTTATACATATTTCAGTATTGTAATCATAATGATTGTGCTTCAACAATAGTGACCACTCCATGTCTGTTTCAGAGAGTCCTTGAGTTGAGGTGGCTGCAGTGGAGCACCAGTTCGTCTTCAGTGATGAGGTTGGATTCAACCTCACAAAAAGACGAACGAGGGGAAGGAATATCATCGGCCAGCGTGCCACTGTTGAAGTCCCTGGCCAGCGCGGAGGGAACATCACAATGTGTGCAGAGATTACCCACCATGGCGTCATCCATCACCACGCTACCCTTGGCCCCTACAGCACTGCCCATCTGATCAGATTCCTGGACACCCTAAACAACACACTTATTCCACCAGATCAGATAGACGGCCCAGAGCAGCTCAGGTACGTAGTCATTTGGGACAACCCAAGTTTCCACCCGGATGCTCCGGTTCGTAACTGGTTCACTGCCCATCCACGCTTTTTAGTTGTTTATCTCCCTCCATATTCTCCATTCCTCAATCCTATTGAGGAATTATTTTCTGCCTGGAGATGAAAAGTGTATGACCGAAATCCACAAACGCATATACCCATTCTCCAAGTTATGGAAGACGCATGTGGAGATATAGCAGTTGATGGTTTTCATGGCTGATTCGACATGCTAAGCGATATTTCCACCGCTGCTTGGCCAAGGAAAACATTGCTTGTGATGTGGATGAGGTGCTGTGGCCAGACCGAAAAAAGAAGAGGATGTAGCATAGTTTCTTACTGTAACTGTATACAGTAAATTATTTTTTGTATGTAGACCACTGTATGTGCAACTTTGTGTTGGTTGGGATGTACATTGTTTTTGTGGGGGAAATAAAATATATTTGTTACTGTGTATAAAAACAATATTCTAAAATATTTTACAACACGTATGTACTGTAACACTGAACAAAAAAAAGTGTTTTCCATTCATCATAGTGTTTTACATTGAGCACATCAGTGCTGGTTCTTATAAATGTCTATTCGTATGATGGTTTATGTGTGTCATTTGAAAACAAAATACCATTTTGAGAAGAAATAACATGTAAAGTTTAATTTTGAGGGGTTTTGCCCATTGTGTGTGTTTTTTGATTTGTGTCTAGAGTTCTGAGAATATGAGGCATGCTTTCAGAAAATGTGTGTAAACAATTGAAAAAACTGTAATGGACATTGTGATGAGTAATTATTGATAGATGATTAATGCATCTAAGTTTTGCTAAGTGAACAAATTGCTTCAAAAGCATGTGTAAGGGATTTTCCAGGAGACATTTTACGGTTTCCATAGCCTCAGAAGGCCGTCCTCGCTGTACGTGGCGAGCAGATTCTCATTTGGGTGGTGTGCGATGCCAATTACATCATTCTCGTGAACCTGTGGGCGCAGAGGAACATGGATCACCACACTTTCTCAGTTCCCCATCAGCATCACTGTTATCTTGTTTAGGACTGCGCCACAGCCACAGTCAGAGAATCAAGTGAGATGGAAAACAACTAGATGGAAAACATTAGCGGCCCAGTGAGGATGAACGGACGCCTCTCACAGACTTACGGTCAGTGTTTTCTGCAGCCTTCCCGTCATATAGTTGAAGCAATACAGCACTAAGTCCTCTCCCACACAGTAAATCCACTCCCCATGGGGTGACAGTGTGCAGCAGACAAAATTAGCCTTTTCCTTTCTTTCTGAGCTGAAGCTCTTCACCATCTGAGGAGAAATTCACAGAGTGAGTAGCAGCATAACCAATGTAATCGCGTATACATTACAAGTAAGGCACCTGTCCGTTCATGTCCATGACGACCACCGTGCTGGAGTGATTACAAATTACAAAGTGCTCTTGATTTTGGGGCAGAGGAATCACATTGTTCACGGGGTCGTCTGAGGCCCGGGACAGAGACTTGAACGTGTGGATGCACTGGCAGGATGTTGTATTCCAAATCTAAAATATGCAGAAAGATTATGAAATAAATCCACTAAGAGACACTCTACCAGCTTCATAATAATACTGACGCAGCACAGACATGAACCGAAGTTGCTTATTGTACCTTGACTGTGCCATCAGATGAGGCACTGATGATGTGGGATCCATCTTGGGTGAAAAATGCATCACTTACGAACGACGAATGGCTGTTTAACTCCTTCAGTGTCTTGCCTGATCTCAGTTCATGAATTCTGAAAGTAACATCAACATATTCAAAAACTGAGAAATAAAAACAAATGAAATCAACTAAACCAGCAGCTCTGACTCATTAAATCCATGTGTATTCAACTAAAGTGGGTTTCCTTGGAAGCAGACAAAACATGTTTCTGAGCTGCCAATATGTTATTTCTAGCTCCTGTGTGTAGTGACTCGGTGCAGACCAGCTAAACCACGACAAAATGTCTAATACTCACTGATTCGCTCCATCTCTGGGAGGAGGATTTTGCAAATGTAAACAATTCATTGTCCCATCTTGTGAAATCTGCGACAGAAGGAACACGTTGCAGCTTTGTGCCTCAGCACATGGTCTCTCAGCTAAACCCACACAGTGCTTCCAACACAGCAGGAAGGCTCAGCCCACACACCAGCAGTCAGAAATAGATATTCAACTTCTCAACTATAGGAGAAAGTGTGTGTGTGTGTGTGTGTGTGTGTGTGTGTGTGTGTGTGTGTGTGTGTGTGTGTGTGTGTGTGTGTGTGTGTGTGTGTGTGTGTGTGTGTGTGTGTGTGTGTGTGTGTGTGTGTGTGTGTGTGTGTGTGTGTGTGTGTGTGTGTGTGTGTGTGTGTGTGTGTGTGTGTGTGTGTGTGTGTGTGTGTGTGTGTGTGAGTGATGATGTGGTACTCCTGTGATATCAGGTATGCACGCTGGGATTATGGATCTTTTCAATTGTTTAAAAAGCAGTTCACTTCAAATGAATTACCGTTTAAAACTGGACAACAAAGAAATAGGTACATTTAAATATTAACAGGTGTATAATAGATAGAAGAATCTAAAAGCACATAAACCTTCAACACCATTTAATTAGAATATTACTCCTATTCTTATTTTTTCTGTACTAAAGAGTTAATTGCTTTTTTTTCTTCTTTATTTTAATCCACAATATGCAATGCAGCTTTGAAAAACGTTATATAAAATCAGATCTATTTTAACAGTCTCTCAGTCTCTACTAGCAAAACATTATTTTCTATTTTCTTTACTGACGGTTAAAATTATGAGCCTCTGCAGTCCATTTACAAGAATAAAGAAGTAAGCTGAAATACAAATTCAACAAATATACAATTTACTAAATAATAAAAAAATACCAAAAATAACATATTGACAGCTTATAATTAGATAACCTGGGGCCGGTATCTCAAAACGTGTAATCCCGATCAGAATGATCCGGATAACCAAATCCCCCTTTCCTCAGCCACGGATCAACCTGATCCATCCCGGTATTTCAAAACTTTGCGGTATTGGATCAGAGTGATCCACATACCGGCAGATTGGGATTTCCAAATCCGGCCCCGCCCCCTAGATCACGGACAGGTAACGGGAAGTGGAGCTAACATTTACGGAAAAAGGAGAAGCTGGCACAACGATCGTCTCTAAATCTAAGTATAATATTGGTCAGTGTTGATGCGTCCTCAGACGAGAAGAGAGTCAATCACTATATTGAGCTAACACATTACGAGAATCCGCACAAAGTTGAAAGAAGAGCTCGGCGAAGTAAAATAAAGCCGAGTTCGCGCTAACGGGAGCTAACGCTGCTCCATTGACTTCTGTGTTAAAGAGCTAACAAGCTAGTAAAGAGGCTAGCCTCGGTACGTCGCGGTCCACATTTGAATGCATTTACTCGCAATGCATTGGGTGTCGATTTTAAAATGTGTTGTACTTGTACATATATCCGATGGGAGGTCCTCGGACAGGGATGTCTATGTGTACAGTTTGTAAAGCTGTCTGAGGCAAAATTGTAATTTGTGATAATGGCCTGTACAAAATAAACTCAATTAAGTTGCATTTTTAGGAAACAGTTGTCAACAAAAGAGATAAAACCTTAATGTGTTATTTTTAAAGATGTTTCTGGAAAGAGAAAACAGACAGTTAACACAGAGCTGCTTGAAATGCCATACTCTTTTGAGCTTTGGCTATGAAAATTAAGTGTGTGATGAATGCATGTTAATAAATACATTTGACTGACTTTCAACGAATACGTTGTTTTTTTTTTACTTCAATTTGTCACTGTTTTCTGAAAAAGAAAGGAACGTGCAAAGAAAATAAACATTTATCAAACAGCAGTCTAAGTATATCTGTATCAAACAATTAACTTTTGGAGCGGTTACACTTCGGCTGGTCCAACCTTTTCATGTAATCTCCCTCAAATCCACCTCCTGAGGTGGGATCAGGGTAATCCTGATTTTTAGGATCAAACTGATCCGGATTTCCCACTAAAGTTTTGAAATACTCAACAGCAGTGTTTAATCCAGATAAAAGGCAGGCTTGGATTACCAAATCCGAATCTTTAGGATCAGATTTGCTTTGAAATACCCGTTTTGGGGATCTGATCAGGATTTTAGCCAATCCAGGAGGATTAATCATGGTGGATCATTTTGAAATAACGGCCCCTGGTGATTAAATTCCATGGCAAAATCAGTTTTGAAAAATCTTGTACTTTTCTGTTTCTGTCATGATTGTGCTGATCTTCCATGGGATGTAAAAAGAGCTTACTGGCCTCCAGCTGAACTCTTTTGTGAATAATGTCTGAGGTCAGTGAGAGCTCTCCCTTCCTCCCACAGTAGACAAGAAATGTTTTATTTGTATTTTAAATCTGTTGTTACATCATTAGTAAAAGTCAATTATTAACTTATTTTGATCATTTAAATTAAAATGATTGTATTAGCTATTAATGTTTTATTATAATAAATTATATATGTTCCTAGATATATTTAGATCCAACCTGTCCCGTTCAATGTCCTGCACATTTTATCATTTTTAAAGCTCTCTGTCCTCTGTGTGTACAATATGTTTACAGTAAGTCCACAAATCAAGTTTAGTTTATACAAGTAATGGTACTATGAATATTAGTCATTGCAGTGTGCAGGAGTTGTATTCATTCCACCTGATTGTCTGGTTGAAGGAGGCACTGAGGATCTGGGCGTTGTCCTTGGAAAACCTCAGACAGGTCACACCTTTGTTGTGGGCGTGCTCGAACCTGCGCAGGCACAAGCCACTCTGAACCTTCCACACCTAGGTCAAGAACACGCATAAACATTTTTGGGAGAGAAGAAGTAATGCGACTACCATTTAAATAAAACATTATTCACTTGACTGATAGCACAACATTTCTTTAAAAACATGTTTTGACATTGCTTTGGACAGTAAGACTTTATCAATGAGGACAAAATGTTGTTATGCTGACGCAGAATAATATCAGCTGATGGTATTTTAAGTTGGTATTATGAGATCCAGACCTTCATTTTGCCATTCTGAGCTCCAGTTGCCAGTAGATCTGTATCTTGACTGAAGCACATACACATCACAGCATCATCCATCATCATGAAACTGTCTTGGGCCTGGTACTTTAAATCCTAATTCATTAATGCAAACACATAACAATTAAACGGACGTAAGCTAAATAAATCGCAGAATAAGACATTTCTATCATATACACTGGTATTTATTTATTTGTTATTTAACCAGCTAATAGTTTAATGACTGTTTGGCCAAGAGGGCAACATTGAACAAATGCATTCCACATGAAAAGAAAAAGTCTTAAGACCACACGCTACAAAACACTATAGTCAATATCTAGTTACCATGCATTAACACGTATTAGTTTCTAAAATAAGCCCCACAAAAGTAGTAATTAAATATAATGAACAAAATATATTTAAGTGACATGATATGAAATATGGCTCACCTTACTAATTTTTCCAGTGTTAAAGTTCCAAACTTCAATGAACCCATCCACCGACCCAGTGATTAAGTATTTGCCATCAGGAGAGAAACGGGCACACTCGACATGTGACCGTCGCCCAAACTGCAGGATGAAATTACACACAGATAATAAGGTCAGTTTTATGGTTTGCTGCCTGTGATCCCGACACTCTGAGAGATAAAACACAAACTAATTTCCGGCAGCTTCAGGGAGGCATGAAGCTTTATGCCACGCTTCGGTCTGAAGTTGTTCACACTGACTGGTGCTACACAAGGACACAAGGACAAAGACAAGAAGAAAAGGACGAGCAAATGAGCTCCATCTGGATGGAATTGATGGGAGCACAGCCAGAGATTGAGAGGAGTGTCTTCAGGTGTGTCACGCAATTAGTGTGCGAGTGTGAGGGTGTGTGTAGACTTTAAATTTCCTAAATCCTGGTCTATACTTGTATATATAGCATGCAGTATAACAGTTGGCGGTATACCTTGATTTGGCGGTACAGCTGCGTTGGAAAGCTCTCCTTCTCCACTTGTCTGTCCATGTGGACAGTTGTGTCCACGGTCGTGTCGGGGGGGAAATGATCTGCATACGGTTGTATTCTCATGGACTGTGGAACAGTCAGAAGATAATACTGTCAATATGTTTGGCCCTCTGTCAACATCAAGATCTCAGCAAAAGGAAGAATATTCAGAAATACTTATTTGAATATTTAATTATTTGTTTTATTTACTTGCAGCTTGAAAAATGTAAAATCAAATAGTGATTGACCCCAGAATCTAAAATAAAGAACATTTAATATGAATTCTGAAATGTACTTTATTCAATTCTTGATATGTTATTACGAACATGTAAAAGTGGTAGCTGTTGACCTTTTGCATTTCAAATGGCTGCTTAAACATTTAGTAGAATAATATTTTGCATAGTCAAAACACTGAATTGTAGGTACCTTTTGCATCATCAGATCTGACAAAACTGTAAAATATTCAACTCGCACCTGCATAAATAACATGCGAACCAGAACCACTGTTAAACATCAATGTGATGTATTTCTTAAGGGCGTTCTTGGCGTTCTTCATCCAACGTCACAATCCTAGTGTGGACATATTACTGTTGCATGAACCTCTAATCAAGGAGGGACATACAGTGAGGGGAGAATCAAGGGAGATAGTTTGGGATTTTTGCTTTGCAATCAATGAGTCCTATGGATAGGACTCTTTCTGCCGAGGAGACTGAGGTCTTTTGGAGTACAGGGAGCACTCTTGAAGACACTTTTTGACTCTGTGGTGGCATCAGCCATCTTTACCTTCGCATTGAAAATGCGGAAGGTAATGTTTTGATCGCTGTGTATTTGTATGTGTGCGTGCGTGCATGCATGTCATTCGCATAAGTAAAAAAGTATTAAACTGAATCGCATGAAATTTGGTGGGATGATTGGTTATTATCCGGGGACCGTTTGGTTTGATATTGGGATTGATCGGGTCAAAGGTCAAGGTCTTCTTTTTACCATAGCGCAGTCAATTCCTATCCAATTGGCATGCAACTAATGCCAACATGTTCATAATTCAATGCCCAATCTTGTGATATGCGAAGGAATGCGCTCTACCGAGTGCCCGTTCTAGTTTATGGAGTGTTCTTCTGGAGCAGCAGCATGGCAGTGGCTGACAGGAGGAGGCTGAACAAGCTAATTAAGAAGGCCAGCAGCATGCTGGGGTGTACTCTGGATACTGTGGAGGCGGTGGGGGACAGGAGGATGATGGCAAAGCTATCGTCCCTGACGGGACACACCTCCCACCCAATGCAGGACACTCTAGCAGCTCGTTCAGCCACCAGCTAATTCATCCCTTGTGTCTGAGGGAGAGGTACCACAAGTCTATCCTTCCCGCTGCTGTCAGGCTGCACAACAAATTGCAGTAGATCGCTAGAGATCTTGGCACTTTATCCTGGACACTTTAACCTGCTGAAAATTCACTTTGGTCACTGTCTTGTGCATGTCATTTTTAGTATTGTGTTTTATTTTTATCTTTTATTAATGTTCTAATGTGCCCCCTCTGCTGTGCTCCTGCAATTTCCCCACTGTGGGACTAATAAAAGGAATATCTTATATTGATTAAATAGCTTCCCTTGATAGATGATTATTGGATTGGATACAATCTATTGTCATTGCACAGGTACACAGGCAACAAAATGTATACTCTGCATTTAACCCATCGTTAGTTATTCAGGAGCAGTGGGCTGCTATGATGCACCCGCCGAGTAACTGGGGGGTCAGTGACTTGCTCATGGACACTTTGACTTGCAACTAATTGGGAGAGCGGGGATCGAACCAAACATCTTCGGGTTGCAGGACAACCCCCTTACCCCACTGAGCTACAGACGCCTCAATATTGATATTGATATATACTCACACTGACTTGTTCCAGGAGCCCCATGAGACGAGAAGGCGGCACCACGCTGACCTCCCTCACCAACGCCTCGGCTATCGCCCTGCGCCGCTTCTCCTTACTGCTGCCTTTCGGGTACGCCTGTAGTGAGGTGGAAAGGACGTTACTTAACGAAGAACTTGGCCATTTAGCTGTCCAAAATAAGAACATTTTGTTGTCTTACCTCACAGGGGTCAAAGTAGGAGCATGTTAGCAGGTTATCCAAATGGATGTACCTCTCTGGCTGCGTCTGCTTCAGCATGATCATCGGGTCAGTTTGCCTGAGGAGTGAGTGAGCGGCTCCAACCGCCCTCATTTCAATGAGCTCCATTACAACCTTATACAGAGATGGCTGTTCATCAGATTCTGCTTATCAGCTTAATAAGCAAGCAGGGGAAAATATTATCTAATTGATGCAAGACCTTACCTGCTCATAAAGATCAATGAGCGTGTTGTTGGGCAACTTGAGGGACTCGATAGCCAGCAGGACGGAGTCCCAGTGGCCGCTCTTTATATCAGTGATGAAGCTGTCGATGCTTTCCACTGTGTTCAGCGATACAGTCGTTTCCTCCTGTAAGGTGCTCAGTGTTCGGTAGAGGTTGTTCTCCTTGAGGTACTGCATAATGAGGCGTATCACACTAAACAAAATAGTATCATGTTACAACCTCACCCCAATTGATAATCCTACCTACTGTGAAACATTTGAAGTGGTGGGGTGAAGTTATACAAGCATTAGAGTTTAATTTACACATTACAGTTTGTGCATGAGCAAAACCAGCATAACAATTTTTAGTTGAAGTAATCCTGTTGGTGATCGATGTTGTTAACCCCCCCCCTCCCCATTTCAAAACCCACAACAAGATGCGTTTCAATTTGGCAACAATGCTCCATCAACAATTTTCTCCAGAATAACCAATACAAAAGCACTCCCACATCCTTGCCAGGGCTGGAGAGCCAATCAGATCAAAAGGCACATGTGGATGAGACGGACACTAGAGTGACTGCAGAGCAGCCACGACCCGCTTCTTCCACGATCAGCACGAACAACAGATCAGGTGGTAACCAGCGACCATTTGAGCAGTTTCACATGCGATACTGGCCACAAGTAGTTGCCCCACAACAAAAAGTGAAAGCGTTGCAGTGATTGAATGTTCCACAACGAGTGCACAATATGCAAAGAATAAATAATAACATCAGAAAGATGTACATATATTATTGCTTATTTCTTTAGATCAACCATTCGGCTTACATGTTACTAGAAATCCTGTCGTACATTTTTGAAAGAGGGAACTTTTCGAAATATGCGATTATCGTAGCAAAATTCTTCAAATGAATATACCAGCGACACAACCTTCCAGCTTCATGCGTAATGCACAATTGAGTACCCATAATAAAACCCACACACCTATGTCAGTCAAGATAATGTCTCTTTGTATTTCTAACACAGGTGGTCGTATAAATGACTTATCTGTTGTCAGCACCAAACTATCCCTGACAAATTACTTACCCAGAAAAATGAAAAGAACAAGTACATGGTACTTACTCCGAGGGTTCCATCTCCGTAGCCATGCTGATGTGATCGCCTACTGATTTGCAAGACGGGACTGATGAGTGGGCTCGGCGCTCGCTAGAGCCACGTGATAGCGGTGTGATGAGGACAACCCACCACACGTGCTTCCAGTGTGTCTCGCTTATTATTTCCGGCGGGCAGCAGTCCCAATCCTTGTGACTGGCGCATGTCGACACTTAGAAGAAAGATGCTCTGCAGTCTGCACACGTCGCAGCAGACGCGTCCTCGTTTAGATATGCGGCAGTCAGCCACAGCAGCAGCAGCATCCGCAGCATCATCAGCACACAGTAGCCCAGAGTGCTCTCGCCTTTAGGAACCGTCGCCCCTAACGTCCTTTAACAGGGAAATCATGCTCATTGCTCATCAGTATGCAAATAAAGAGCCAGGTGTGTATGTGCCTTATTTTACTCAAACCCTGCTCACAGTATTCTGATTAATTATGGCTACCGGATTGGATCAAATCTTAAAAATGTGGTTTTCAAAAGGAAAAAAGGATTCAGAAATTGGATTGGATCACGTTATCCAATATTGTTGCTGATCCGGATGAAACCTTGAGTTTGGGATTTTCAAAACTTTTTGGTAGGATTTAGATCTTTTTTATAACAAAAATCAGGATTAAACTGATCCCAGCAGGAAGGTGGATTCATGGTGGATATCAGTAATACAACTAGGTAACTAAAATTGGTTAGTTAAATAATACAACATTTATATCATGCACTTTGCAGTATTTATATTTATATATGGTTGGTTTGTTAGGATTCAGCCTAATAAAGATTTAAGATTCTGCTCGTTCAGTGAGTTCCACAGCGGCGGGCGGTCATCTGTGTGGCCACCAGCAGCCTGATCTCGGCAGGATGTTTTTAAATGCTCCGCTGGCTCTGATGTCTCCGCGAAATGAGAAATAATAATTTGGTTGTGGAGGATCTAACGAGCACAAAGAGTTTATTATTTATTCACAGATAACGTTTAATCAGTTTGACTGAAGGTTCAAATTCATAACTTCATACTTTAATTAAACTTTAACGTTGAACTATAGTGGTGTCTTTTTACTTTTGACCGAATTGTTTGCAATTACATGTGTATATATCGTATATACACATGTATAAACTTCGATTATCACATATTCCAGCTGTGTTCCCTTTCCCAAAACATTATACTGTATTCCTTTTACAAACATTATGCAGCCTCCTCCTCCTCCTCCTCCTCCTCCTCCTCCTCCTCCTCCTCCTCCTCCTCCTCCTCCTTTATCCCTTTGAATACTATCATATCCTTTAATAACAAACTCTAGTGCCGGTTTAAGCCAAGTTTCCTGAACATAACTACTGGTTTCTTTTTTAGGTTTTTAATGAGTCATTTAAACTCTTGGCCTTTCGATAACAAACTTGTTACGGATCGTGGTGGAAAGGACCCAAACGCAAAGAGTTTCTCGCACAAAACAGATTTAATTCCACACAGGAATTCAGACAACACACCACTGATGAACAAAAACGATCCGAGACCGGACACACAGAAAGACACAGACTAAATAAATACACACGGGAACGAGACACAGGTGGAGACACGGGTGGAAACAATCAAACAAGCACAGGGAGCAAAAAGCAGGGAAACAGGAAACAAGACAGAGATTTCAACATAAAACAGGAAACACACAGAACCTAACAAAACTTCTTGCATTCCACTGTAGTACAATCATCCTGTCTTATCCCCTGTGCCTCCTGCAGTCTTTTATTAATGTGCTCCCAGGATGCCCCTATTAACCAAAAAAAACTTCTCTGCTCCCTTCACTATCATTTTAATATTCTCAGTTTTGTGTTTGACTTGGTCGGTACAAATGATCAGATAGGCCAGTGGTTCTCAACCTTTTTTCAGTGATGTACCCCCTGTGACATACTTTTTTCATCCAAATACCCCCTAACCAGCGCGAGTAGTGCCGGCGAGCGTTGTCGACGGGGGGGGTGCGCGCTGTGTGTACGCTATGTGCGCACGTCACACTAACGAGGCGCGCGCCTGCAACGGAGCTCTAGCGACGCGAAGAGAGGAGACATAGAGAGGCGAAGAGAGGAGCAGCGTTGCTGCTAAGAGCCGCTGTGAGAGACGGTCTGTGAGCGTGTGCCACGTTGGGTCAAACCATCCTGATATGGTGGGAGGGGGGACTCTGGATTTTTAGGTTAATTAAATTAAATTGCCTACTTAATATACAATTCAGTTTATGAACTTACACTTTTGTTTTATTAAATATTTATTAAATAACTATTTTTAAAGGATTTTTTAATGGATGCTAATTTTAAATAGATTTTAAAAAAATCTCACGTACCCCCTGGAGTGCCTTCACGTACCCCCAGGGGTAAGCGGACCCCCATTTGAGAACCACTGAGATAGGCCATAAACAGGATCAACTTCCCCACTGTCAGTGCTGATTCCGTTTCCTTGGACACACATGCTTCTGCTCTCAACTCTTGGTTTGATGTCTCGTTCATTTCCCTTTGTCCTTGTACTACTCTCTTCACAGCCTCTGAATAGTTTATGTTGTTACCTGTTTTAACCTGCTGGATTTGCACAGCTCTCTTCCTGATTTCACACCCACCATATGTCATCCTGTGTTCTCCCCCACATCATCCTTACAGTCCTCAACTCTGTGATCCTCTCCACACTTGGGACACCTCTGTTTTCCTTTACAGACTGCTGCTATGTGCCCATACCTCTGGCAATTGTAGCAGCGCAGTGGGGGAGATCTGTAGGGCCTCACATGGAAACTTATAGATCCTACTGTAACTCTCTCTGGCAGAACGGATCCCTGAAACTCAATAAGGACAGATAAACTGCCATCCCTTTCGCCATTCACTGTCCATAATCATATTTTCATTCTGCTCACTTCTCCCCCCATACATACTCCGTTTGATTTTTCAATACCTGTTATCACCCCACACGTCATTCGGTTATCACCCAATACCCTTTTTTCACTTGTCATTTTCTTACCTATACTTTCAATTATCACAGCTTTGTTTTTCTGTTCTTCTGTTTTACATATTATCAGCAAGTTTCCATCTCTCAGGATTTTAGCCATTTTCACATCTCCAATCTTTTTTTTTCTCACTTCCCTAGACAGGGCTATTAGGCCAAGATTGACATGCTCATCTTCCTCTCTGAAGGGATTATTATAAAATTCCCCCTCACCATCTTCTTGCAAACCACACTATTTCCTTCATCAGAACTGTTACCCTCCAAACCTCTCTTCAGATGTTGACTCCCCTTCATACTTTCCTCTCCTTGCCTGTTCTCTCCCTTGTTTTGTTCTCCTTTCCCACTAGGGACTGGAGTCCAGCCATCAGTATCCCCATAATCCTCCCCCTCCATTTTTTGATTTGTCACCCTAACCCAGTCACAAACCAGTTTATGCCAGCCGCCTAATCCTTTTCCTTTTTTCCTTTTGAAAAACCCATTTTCAAGAATTGATCCAATCCGATAGCCGTAATCCGATCAGATTACTTTTGAAAAACCAGCCCCATGTGTTTGATTAGTTCCTAACGTTCAGGATTAAAAAGACTCCCAATTTGAGGTCGGTTTGTGGGATTTTATGTTACCATAAATCTTTCATTTCATTATAATCTTTCATTGGTTGAGCCTCACTACTTCTTGATTCTCAACAGCTGTGATGGCCGAGTGGTTAGTTGGATTCGAAATTCAATGGGAAATCCAATGGGGTTTCCCTGCGTATGTTCAAATCCTACTCACAGCAATCTAACTTAGTTCAAAACCTGTGCATGAATGTGAGATTTGTCAAAAGATAGTACTAAAATAATGATATATATCTATATATATATAGATATATATATAGATATATTTATCTCTCTCTATATATATATATATATATATATATATATATATATATTCAAAGCTCCTGAACGTAACTGTTTTGATGACGATAATATTAAAATACAAAATAATAATAACATTTTATTAGCTGAGTAGCCTACCTACCAACCCAGAGACTCGTTATATTATCACGTCACAGCGGCGTTAACCTATCGCGAGAACTGCAAGGGAACGTCAGCGTTCAGCAGGTGTACGCTATTTCACTCCGCGAGAGTAGCAGCATTTGTAGGGTCAGCGTTTTAAAGCGACAATATGTAACTTTTCCCCTGTAGCGCCCCCTTCAGGTATTTAACGTCTGGTCTCGAGCCACATATGGCTCTTCCGGCTCGTCTGCTCCCAGCTGATCGCGACCGGGCTGCCGCTGAACGTGACTCGCTGCCGCTGATCAGCGGCAGCCCGGTGTTCAACACAGCAGCATGTCACTCCGTCTCTACGAGTCGCGTAGCGGAGCAAATAAAAAGTCACCTGCGAGCGTGGACTGGCACTATAATACGTTGCGTAAAGCTGCCAGACAGCAAGTTGAACTACTTCCGCCGGAAGTACCGGGTCGGTCCCAACCATTTTACATTCAGCAGTATTCTGGCCACGAGTAAATCAACATATTAAAAGTCATTGTAGCGGCACAATTTTTTTCAAGCTGTTATTTTAAGGTGGACAAGTTACATAGTGGGGCTTTAACGTCTTGAACATCCATTTCAACGTAATCAAAAAAGTTCACATTTTCTTTTTCCTCCTCTCAAAGTCTACAAAACATGCCGAGTAACAACAACCAGGTGAGTCTTGGCCAGTCTGGCAACCGCACTCCTTTTTTTTTTTACATTAGCGCAAGCTAGGTTCTTATGTTTTCATTAAAGGTTGCCAATCTGGGGCTTCCATTGTGATAATTAGTGGGTCACTCCAGCCCTAAGTGACTGCATGTGGACTTTTCGTGTGAGTGTTTTTTTCTTCTTCTTTTAGAAGGTGCAGAGTGCGGCTGCCAGACTGGCCAAGCTGCCCGTGGTCCGCTCGGCTTGGACGAAGCTTTCAGTCTTGTACATCGACACTAAATGCAGCCACCCAAACCTGAGGTCCGCGTGTGACGTGCTAGAGAGCAGCGTGACGGCGGTCATCGTCCAACTGCAGCCTAAGCGTGAGTACGGTTGCTGTGCCTGTGATTGAGGGAATTGTGATTCATCAGGGAATTGACAATAAGGTTGCGTCCAGCGTCGCCGCTCCCATAAGGGCTCGATCACACCAGACGCGCCTCTCAAAACGCGTCGCCCGCAAAACCATTGATTCCTATGGTACCGCGCGACTTTCAGACGAACCTTTTTAAACGCCACGCGGCGCGTTTTTCAGCCGCGCTTACAAGTTTAAATATTCTCAACTTTAAGCGCGAGGTGCGGATGTGCGCCGCTCATTAATTTCACACTCGGACAATGCCGCCAATCGGATCAAGCAGGAGGCTTTTCTTCCTGTTTTCTTCGCTGTTTTGACCGGCGTATTTATGCCTATAGGCGTTATTGGTGCGGCTGCGTTTTTTAGAGGCGCATCTGGTGTGATCGTGCCCAAAGCCTAGTTTATGCTTCTCCGGCGCGTGCACTAAGCGCTGCGCGTAAGGCACCATGTCCTGAGGGGGCACCACAAAATAGGCAATTAAAAAAATCCTCATAGTTATAATAATTATAATACCGATATTATTTCAGTCTACACATATTAGGCAGAACAAGAGAGATGTTTAATTGCTCAGCAGCACTATTTTAATTGATTTAATGTTTTAGGTCTACATAAAAGGTTATTCAGGATCCATCACAGGTCGAGAGCTTTCCGAAAATAAAATGAATGACATCCCTTCAGGGATTAAACTATCAATAACCAGTGATCATTTAATCCTTGTATGGTCATAAAGCTAGAATGACACACGCCTCCTCAGCTGTGCCTCGATCAGCTGTTGTGCGGCAGGTGAACTCTCTTGCTAGTTGCTAGGTTAAACAGAGAGAAAGGGCGCGAACATCCCCCTTATAATGAAGTGGTGTCATTGTGAGGTCATGCCATATGAGGCGCAACAGCGCCTCCTCCTGAACAAATAATTAATTCAATTCAGTTTATTTGTATAGCCCAGTTTCACAAATTACAAATTTGTCTCAGTGCTTTACAATCTGTACACATAAACATCCCTGACCCAAAACCTCACATCGGATCAGGAAAAACTCCCAAATAACCCTTCAGGGGGAAAAAAGGGAAGAAACCTTCAGAAGAGCAACAGAGGAGGATCCCTCTCCAGGATGGACAGATGCAACAGATGTTATGTGTACAGAAGGACAGATTTAGAGTGAAAATACATTCAAGGAATTTGACAGAGTTTATCAATAGTTCATATTCAGGCATATTCCACGATGGAGAGTTTGGAGACCTCCTCCACTCGGAGTGGGCGGAGTCCCAGCAGGGCAGCGGCATAGCTGGTGGCAGGAACTCACGATCCAACCATCGATGGTCCATCAGTAGATGGGATCTATGCCGTCTCATAGGGTCATCGGACCCTATGAGACGTGAAGTCAGAAGGACTCCGGGGAGAAAGCAGAGTTAGTCATGTGTGATGGAGAGATGAAGATTCATCCAGGGGCTGGACCAGGGCAAACCTGATTCAGCCCTAACTATAAGCTCTGTCAAAGAGGAAAGTCTTAAGTCTACTCTTGAATGTGGTGACTGTCTGCCTCCCAGACTGAAATTGGAAGTTGGTTCCATAAAAGAGGAGCTTGATAACTAAAGGCTCTGGCTCCCATTTTACATTTTAAGACTCTAGGAACTACAAGTAGCCCCGCATTTAGTGAGCGCAGCTCTCTGGTGGGGCGATACGGTACTACAAGCTCTTTAAGATATGGTGTATCACCAATTAAGGCTTTGTAAGTTAAGAGAAGAATTTTAAAAGTGATTCTTGATTTTACAGGGAGCCAGTGCAGAGCAGCTAGTGCAGGAGTAATGTGATCTCTTTCC
This sequence comes from Liparis tanakae, assembly GCA_036178185.1. Classification (NCBI taxonomy): domain Eukaryota; kingdom Metazoa; phylum Chordata; class Actinopteri; order Perciformes; family Liparidae; genus Liparis; species Liparis tanakae. The sequence goes on from CM070110.1 coordinate 9,198,327, forward strand.
TTAGTTTTAGTGAGAACACGAGCTGCAGCATTCTGGATCAACTGGAGGGACCTAAGAGACTCATTAGAGCGGCCCGATAATAAGGAGTTGCAGTAATCCAGACTCGAAGTAACGAACGTGTGAACCAATTTTTCTGCATCTTTTTGAGACAAGATGTGCCTGATTTTTGAAATATTAGGTAGATGGAAGAATGCAGTCCTTGAGATTTGCTTTACGTGGGAGTTAAAGGACAAGTCCCGATCAAAGATAACACTGAGATTCTTTACAGTGGTGTTGGATGCTAGAGTAATGCCATCTACAGAAATCACATCACCAGATAATTGATCTCTGAGGTGCTCCGGGCCGAGTAGAATTACTTCGGTTTTGTCTGAGTTTAACATCAAGAAGTTGCCGGTCATCCATGTTTTTATGTCACTAAGACATGCTTGAATTATAGTGAGTTGGTTAGTCTCCTCTGGTTTTATCGATTAGATATAGTTGAGTATCATCTGCATAACAATGAAAGTTTATAGAGTGTTTCCTGATAATATTGCCCAAAGGAAGCATGTATAAGGTAAATAGAATTGGTCCAAGCACAGAACCTTGTGGCTAACGTTGGTGGTCATCGAGGCTTTATCGTTTACAAATACAAACTGAGATCGATCTGATGAATAGGATTTAAACCAACTTAGTGCGGTGCCTGAAATGTCAATCGACTGCTCCAGTCTCTGTAATAGGATGTCATGGTCAATGGTGTCGAATGCAGCACTAAAGTCTAACAAGACCAGTACAGAGAGGAGTCCTTTATCTGCTGCCATTAAGAGGTCATTCGTAATCTTCACCAGTGCTGTCTCTGTGCTGTGGTGTTTTCTAAATCCTGACTGAAACTCTTCAAATAAACTATTCTGATGTAGAAAGTCACACAACTGATTTGCGACCACTTTCTCAAGGATCTTGGAGAGAAAGGGGAGGTTAGAGATCAGTCTGTAGTTAGCCAAAACCTCTGGATCCAGAGTGGGCTTCTTTAGGAGAGGTTTAATTACAGCTACTTTAAAGGAATGTGGTACGTGGCCTGTTAACAAAGACACATTGATAATATCCAAAAGAGAGCTGCCAATTAAAGGCAAAACGTCTTGAAAGCAGGCTAGTCGGGATAGGGTCCAAGAGACAATTACATGCGTCCATACATTTATCAATACTCAACAGTGGCAATAAGCTTTAGTTCTGTTTGTTTTGATACCATTGTTTAAGTTGAGATTCACACAAAGTATTTATCTTATTTAATTGCTATACAAATGCTGATGTTAAGTGTTTGTTTGCACAACAGGTTTTATGGCACTTTAGTTCATATGGCAGAACATTTAAAATAAGTGTCAAGTTCTATGAGTTGACAAACTGCCCTGAAAGTGTTTTCTGGTGTCTCTCTCTAACAGGACAATACATGTTATGGCTCTTTAAAATAGAAGTGCACTATACACTACTTTTGAATTAATTATTGGATTTTGCGTATACAAATGCGATTAAAAATTGTAATCGTTGCCTAGCCCTACTAAAAACATTTTAGGTTGCTGTGGAGGTAAAAAATGAATCGGATGATGTATTTGAGTAACTGACCTCGCTGTCTGGAATATATCCACAGTTTCCATTGCAAATGGCATGGCATGTAGAAGTCTTGAATGGCTGGAGACTGCATTCCCAGTAATTCACACACCAACCGAGCAGGTAAACTTTTTCAAATTTTAATGATACACGCATACTCTTCCAAAAAGACACAATGAACTTAAACGCTCTCCCCGGGGTTTGACTGTTTCCCCCAGATTGTTGCCTCTGCCAGGAACAAGATGCATGAGATCCAGGATGTGGTGAGCATTGCGGCTCATGGTACTATGGGCTGTGCCAAGGACACAGTCGTGTGGGTGACTGGCGGTGTGCAGAAGGCTAATGAGGGCCAGTCATTTGTGGGGAGAGCCCTCCGTTTGGCCAGCTTGGGACTGGACGCCGCTATGGTCATGGCCGAGGCCCTGATGGACCACATGATTCCTGCCACCGAAGAAGATAAAGGTGTATGGCATAATGCAGAGATACTGATGTTAAACAGCTGGAAGTCACATTCAAAATGCACCACGCTTTTATCTTCTTGCAGACTTTCTAGAGGAAGAAGCCCATTTGGTGGAGGGTTTTGAGGCAAGCCACGCTCGTTAGACGATACCCAGTCCGACTGGTTTCATTTGCCGCCAAGCTATGCTGGAGGACGTACCGCATGGTCGGCTGCAAGATGCAAACAGTTTAGGTGGGCTGTGAGTACAGTGAAAACAGAATGGTTTGACAATCTGGGAAATGTGCTTTTTTGCCAAAAGGATTAATGCCTTTTTAAATATCTGTTGATTAAATGAAAAGCTAGCCGCTTAGTGTAAACTATAAGACTCACCAAAGAGTGGAACGAATATATCTGGATTTTACGATTAATTCTGTGCAAAAGATACTTGACTTTTTGGTGGGTGAGTTTATTCAAATATAGCTATGTGAGCTTATCCAACTCTACAAAAAAAAAAGGTAAATGAGCCTATCTTCCTAAAATGCCAAACTATTCCTGTTAAGGAATAGTTTAACCGGTTAATGGTGCAATTATGAGCAAGTTCTCTTTGCATTCAATGTGTTTGTGGTGCAGTTGTTGTGAAGCTATGTAATATCTCATGTTTGACGGATTTTTTTTTTCTTCAGGTAATGCAACTTTTACACAATTTTAATGTGACCGTAATAAAATTGAAGTAGTTGACGTAAGCTTTTCTTTTCAGTACATTCGCTCCTTTTTGTTTTGAATTAATCGGCTGGCTATATTCACCCGAAGTAACGGTAACAATGGTTCTGTGCCAGTAGACATGATAAAGGGCCATGAAATTAAAGAGGCTAAATGTCATTAGTCATGAAATTATTCATACGTACGCTTTTCCTACCGTGAAAAGTAAAAAGGTCTCTATGGAAAAAGGCCCACTTGTAATTTTAGCTGACTATCTTTGTAAATAAGAACTTTTTTTGCTGTCTCTTTTGCAACAGGTCATAGAGAATGTGTCCAGGTCTATAGGTGCAGCTTGGAAAAGCAGTTGTCTGAGGAGTATCCAGGTGCCTCAGAACCTGCAGCATCAGCTTGTGTCTGTGTTGTTCTTCATCTCCCAAACATACAATTTAGGCTTCCCCGCTTCCCAACGCTACGGATGATCTTATAAGGATAGAAGTTCTCTCAATGCCGCAGAGTTCTGTTGCTGCAGTCCAGGTTTACCCACGAGCAGCGCCTCCCTGCCGCATGAGGCGCCTAACCAAGATGCCTGCGTTTGACAATGAGTGTGATGTTGAAGGATGTGTTCTTTGAGCGTTGGTGTGTGCTGAAGATGGTGCAACTAATAAAAGTTTAGCATTAATATTGCTTCCCTCATCCTTTGTCTGGCAGCTGGTGTCAGTTAGTACATGCTATTGGTATAGGAAATGCAGAACTTGTAGTTGGATCAGTTTAAAAACATGACCATGTTATCTGATGGGCCGTTGGACTACATGGTGACATCTCTACCTACGTCCATTTTTTTTTTTTGTGTGGGTTGTAGAGTGGTAGTGGATTGTATATACAGTTGCAATCAAAATGATTTAACCCCAATTGCACATTAGGTTTATTGGCAAAATATACAATTTCTCAGCTGTTTGCAATAAACAAATTACATCTCCTGAAGGTTTCTTCCCTTTTTTTTCCCCCTGAAGGGTTATTTGGGAGTTTTTCCTGATCCGATGTGAGGTTTTGGGGCAGGGATGTCCGTGTACAGATTGTAAAGCACTCCGAGACTAAATTGTGAAATTGGGCTATACAAATAAACTGAATTGAATTGAAAAAGTCTTCCTCCAGACATACTGCTGATCCATAGGCTCCAAAAGTTCCAGGTGTGTCTCATCGCTCCACTGAACATAATTCCAGAATGTTGGTGGCTTATTTATATGGTTTTCAGCATATTGGAGCCGACTTTTCTTGTGCTTTTGGGTCAGTTGAACTTGTATATTTTGCCAATAAACCTAATGTGCAATGGGGGTTGAATAATTCTGATTGAAACCAGAAATCAAATCTGCACATGTAATCAGTTTAAAATGCATAAAATGAAGGGGTATTGAGGACACGAGTTATGATCACTGTATTGTAACATTGATTGTAAGATGTTTAATGGGTATTATAGGACTGGTTTAAATGGTTTCCAGGCAGCTTTTATTTTTAAGTCTTCTGAAAACTGGGAACAGCAGGGAGCTCTTGGGAAAACCTCAACACTTATGTCATTGAAAGTTTGCTGAATGACTACTTTCATAAACAAGATTAAAACGATCTTTCGCTAGACCAACTTGGCTGCATTCAGCCAATATGGACTGGAAAGATAATGTACAGGTATGTGTTGATTGCCATTAAATTAAATACTGTTTATATCCCGTAGCTCTGGGGCTTCTTGCTCCAAGTACCAGGCCGCTTGAGATTCGTATGAACTTTTACACTAGCAGCCAACTATTTTGGGTACTTGTCATTAGTTTTATTGTCTTCAAATGGCAAACACATGTTTGTACGTTATGTTATATTAAATGACATTACACAGCATAATTTCATCAAAACATGACTTTATTTGACTTTGTGAATTCACTTTTGGCTTGACTCTGACTTGGATGTGGATGCTCTCAGAGAAGAAAGACGACGCCGCTTGGCGATCTGTTCCTGGCGCTTCTCTTTGGCCTCCTGTTTGTAGAAAAAAAAATTCAACACATCAAAAAGCAGCAATTTGCAAACAAGTTATTCCTATAATGTAACGTCAAAAGGCTTCCATAACATTAAACAATTCCTCAACTAAGACGTTGTATCGTTAACAAAATATCAAGACCTAATCCTACCATCATAGTAATGGACGCAAAACTGAAGTTTCAAGCTAAAGGAAAAAATTAAGATAAAAATTACCTTCATCCTCTTAGCCAGCAGCTTGGCGTACTCGGAAGCCTCCTCCTTGTTCTTCAGGGTGCGCTGTCTCTTGAGGGAGATGCGGCGGCGCTTGTGCTGCAACACACGGGGCGTCACCAGTCTCTGGATCCTGGGAGCCTTAGTTCTGGGCTTCTTGCCTGACAAAATGATTATTGATAACGGTAAGAATTGGTGGTAGTAGAGGGCTGGGGCAATTGTTAACTGGCCACCCTCACCAACAGTTGAGTGTTTTTCTACATGTAGGTGAGGGTTCTAAGAACTAACTGCAAAGGATTCAGCTCGTTAAATGTTGATAGCTTTTTTTTTTATGAGGAATAATTCTGAAACGGGGCGCCAAACTCAATTTCCCACTATATGTGTTGCTATAAAAAGTGCAGTAACAGAAAATATTTCAAAATTCTTATCAGGCAAAGAATATCATAGATAATCAATTTACCGAGTACAACAAGCTCAAGTCTATATAATTTTCTTCCAATAACATTCACAAATGCCATATGGCTCCTGATTTCAAGCTTCAACGAAAGCTACATTCAGTGATACAAAAGCACTTGACTCCAGTGAAAACCAACAGTGGAAAACCAGCTCCAGTCTTGCCTTCTTTAGTCAGAGGTCTCCTCACAACGTACTGCCTCACATCATCCTCCTTAGCCAGGTTGAAGAGCTTGCGGATCTTGCTAGCCCTCTTGGGACCAAGACGACGAGGGACGGTGCTGTCGGTCAGACCGGGAATTTCCTTCTCACCTAAGATTAAGCAGATTGGGAGAAAACAAGTCAATTCATTAAAGTCCAGTTATAAGCACAGTTTAAGTACTTGCATGAGGATTTTCAACAATCACTAACAAAAAAAAGAAAGTACAGTGCGTTTTATCCTTTAGAGTAAAGCAGAGCCCGTCTGCAGCCCAAAGTACCACTTGTGGACAGATTCTCATCAGCGCGATGCTAACTGTTCACCAACAGGAAACTCCACCAATAAAGGACAAACACTTCGCTGCATTTAGTCTTAAAAATAAAGAAAAGACAACAGCTATGGTTTCATTCTGATTATATTATACATGAGAAGCAATGAGAGAGCAATACAGTTCAACCATCTACTGATCATGGACATGGCCGTATTTGGTAAGTAGCTCCACGGTTACTCTGGCAACACACTGTCCCCCCTTAATGACTATAGAAGAATCAAAAAGGGTCTACTGGTGTGCCATAAACAGTAGGTAAAAGTGATATAAACATACATCTAAAAATAAGCCGGTGCTTTTGTGCAATGTTTAATTTCCATTAAATGGTCCACATGCACAATACCTTTCTTGACAATGACCAAGCTCAGAACGCTGAGATTGGCGTCAACGATGCACCCACGGACCGACTTGCGCTTGCGTTCGCCAGTCCTGCGGGGACGGTAGCAGGAATGTCCCTTGCTGAGCAAGAGACGCACACGGTCGTGAGTCAGTACACCCTGCTTCATGGGGAAGCCCTGCCTGTCGTTGCCTCCGCTGATGCGCACCACATAGCCCTGCAGAAGTAGAGACAAACAAGTAACGTCACTGCACTTTTATTTTGAGTAACGTGACTAGAATAAAGAATGTCTGCAGAATACATTAAGATCATTTGACAAACACATTTAAGGTTGAAGTTGGATATTCTCCAGCCTTTTGATAGTCAAGTGGTTAAAATATTTATAAGTTTATTTTTGACAGCATTTAAATTATTGTTTCGGATACTTTTGTACGCAAAACACAATGTGAGAGCAATACCATTCAACAATCTACTGAACCTGGACCTGGTTGTATCTGGTATAGAGCTCAATATTTACTCTTGCAACACACTGTCCCCCCTTAATAACTATAGACGAGTCAGAAAGGGTCTACTGGTGTGCCAAATCAGGTTTAATAAACCTTTACACGAGCCATGTTATACAGAGCACTGACAAAACATGATCAGGTCAAACAGTCACTTTACCTTCCACTCATCTCCCAGAGGGTCAGCGGGCACCTCCGTGGCCATACGCTTCTCATAGAAAGTTCTCAGCTTGCGTTCATCGTCAACTTCAATTAGCTTCTGGCAGCCAGTAGCGGGGAATGAGATGTTCAGCTGGAAAAGGAGGAGAGATGCAATGGAGTAGTTACTACGTGTACTTTGGTTCCTCACCGGAAGCCAAGGGTCATAATACAGGAGTATCAGGTAACTTATATTAACTTAAAGCAGGGAGAAATAATGCACAACTGGAGTTGCTGGTGGAACATGATCGACCACGCATCCGAGTGTAAATTCGTAGAGACGAAGCAGCTCGGAGGCCCGTTAGCATCAATGTCTGCTCGCTTAACTTAGCACTCTGGACGACGCTAACATTTAACACAACCAGTTTAAGGGATAAAGTTGTAAACTGACAACTCGTGTAACATGGACGATTTAGCCTACAAACGTTTGAAAGACTCTTTATAGCAGTGAACCGGAAACTTGAAACGCCTGCACATTTGGCTTAGCACGGCGACATGGTGCCACAGGCTCGTCAGCGCCGAGCTCTCATTGTAATCATATATCATCCATGGAGTCAGAGCCACATTTGACGCATTAAATAGGTTTGCTGTAAAGTTCAGAAATATAGCATCCACCACACTACAGTATTTAAGAGAACATAGATCTCCACGAACATTTAAAGTTAGGAAAGCACCGTACCTTCATTTTGCTAAACCGGCCCAACAACGGTCCGCCACGAAAAAGAGACCGGATATCCGCTTCTTGGTCTCACATAGGCTTGAAATGTTCTCGCGATAGTTTGAATCGCTGTAGTTTTCTATCGGCTCAAGCTGAAGGTTATTAAACACATTTCACAACAACACAAATATCAATGCCAACCAACACAACTGCAATAAAATGATTATCTGAATGTAACGTATAATTAACTAAATGCTAATTTAGTTATCTAATTATTGGTAGATTTACTCAAAATTCGTAGTATTTATTTTGTTTATAGTTCATTATACTTTAAATATAGGAGACACATGTATGGAAAAGGTTAAGACACGTAAAAGTGTTTTCCTACAAATCAAAGTAACATAAACAATGAACTAATCAATTGTATAAATTAATGGTTATAATCATGTCAATATAAATAATTAACTCCGAGGGCATTATAGAGTCTCTGCGCGTGCCTTGGTCAGAGGAAGCCAGAGTCAATAAGGAGCTATGAACACATCGTTACCATCTCATGCTCCAGTCAGAGAAAAATCCTTTGTGCGATAGACAAATCATCTTCAAAATGATATTATATATATATAATATATATATATATATATATATATATATAATATATATACATATACATGTGTGTGTGTGTGTGTGAGAGAGAGAGAGAGAGAGAGAGAGAGAGAGAGAGCAGCATCTATAGTACATACAATTAAGCTATACATTATTTGAAAAAAAGCCCAGATTCATCAGATTTAAGGGATCTTTTTATTTACATTGAATTATCTATAAATAGTCAGAAAATGTGGTTCCGTTTCCAAAATCTTAATTTACCAAGATTGTATTTAGGATGACATTTGTCTTTCTAAGATATGTAAAATCCACATTCAATAAATCAGTCAGTTAATGTACATCAAAAGTTTTACAACGATACAATTCAATTCATACATTAATTGATGTCAAATACAAACACAGCACATGTAGCAGTTCCAGTTATGTCCAGTTATACATAATTTTACATGTCGACTTAAGTAATGCAGTATGGTCTCTACATCTTCCGCCAGAAACAAAAAATACATCTTTTCCGACTTTACCTTGAATAAAAAACGATTAGCACTTCACTGGCACTAACTTATGGCATTTTTGTAGTTTGGTTTTCTTGAAGAAACGTTACTTTCTTGATTATTGTTGTTCTGAGTTTGTACTCATGGTTCTAAGTACTTATTGTAAGTCACTTTTGGATAAAAGCGTCTGATAAATGATATGGAATGTAAGGTAATACTATGGTTAATTTAGCACCTGGATGGCATAACTGTCCAAGTACCTTGATTTATAGCACCTAACAATACGTACTTGTTTTGCACAGTAGTATTATCGATCATAAATAATGATGGCATTTTACATCAGTAAGTCATGCCAGTGAGTCAGCATGCGCACAATACCAGACAACACACGTGACAAGTCGAAGTAAAGCACGTCTGATGCTTCCGGACTCAAAGCCGCTGTGGTCACGTGTCACAGAAGAAGGAAGCAGATAGGGGTGAATGGTCTTGCAGCGCTTGAACACTCTTTGGTTACAGAACGGGCAGCTGTCAATGCACAGTTCAGAGTGTGACGACAAGCAGGGGGCTTTGTGGAATGTTAACGGCTTAACAATGCAGCTCAGCGACGACTTCTGTAGTTTACCACGTTGTCGAGTCAGTTCTCAAAACGTTCATATCTATCGGTGAACAAGACAGTTCTTGATAAAATTTCCTCTCAAGTGGGCTTTTTTTTGTGTCCATTGCTGTCGACTGAGTGTTGTCTGCTCTTCAGTGTCCATCCGACAGAACTAGTCCAGACATGAGTAACGTCAATCTGATTTTTTGGGACCAGTTGCAGGCTGGCAGCTCCGATGTGGACTGGTGTGAAGGCAATTACCTCATTTACCCCAGCATCGCTGAATTTTACAACACGGTCGGTTTGAACGTTAGCTAATGTTTTGTGTCTTCATAATATAGTTTCATTTAAGTTATACGCGCAGCTAACTAAGGCTAGTCCACAGCTGGTCTGCCTTTCAAAAAATGTTTTTGTATCGCACTGCTTCCTTTCAACACTATTTTCAGGTTACGTAGCTATAAGTTTGGACTGCTTTTCAGCGTCAGCATCATATTGTTTAGTGTTAGCTTCAGGTTTGAAATGCTCTTTTTTCTCATTTTCACTGGCTGTCAAGTTTGTTAAAGGTCGGCAAGGATCGCGCACTGATCACCTTTTTACACGCATGTTGTCCTTGAGCTACACGATCAGTTAAACTGTAATTTATGTTTGCTCATAGCTTTCCTTTATGTTTATCATTTCAGATAAGCAACATTTTGTTTTTTGTTTTACCGCCCATATTAATGTGCTTGTTCCGTCAATATGCAACACATTTCAACAGTGGAATTTACCTCATATGGATTCTACTGGTTGTGGTTGGTAAGTTGGCTGGCTGACATTATTGTCTACACTCTTGTGTGACGATGACCTTTTATCCTTTCATGTGCGTTCCGCTTTGTGGGAGACCTTCATCTACTTTAACTTTATCTCATCTGACAAACCATACAACTAATGGTTTAACTATACCTTGGTAAATGGTTACATTTTGTATATGTGAATATATACATTTTTTTTAGGTATTCAGCTAACAGATAAATCCCAAATTACAATGTTTTCCGCTACCTGTTGTGCAATATTCACTGTTTCTTCTAGTTTTTGTGATAGTAAACTAAATATCATTGTGTTTTATAGTGTGTATTGGACTAAACAAGACATTTGAAGATGTTACAGTGGTCATTTAGATTATTTTCTGACATTTGTTTTGGATATGTTGTAGACCAAATGATTGATCAAGAAAAAAAATCAACAGAAAAAAACAATAATGAACTGCTTGAAAAACTGAATATTTCTGTGTTCCAACTTTCAATCAGACAAAATACTGAATTAAAATGATGGATATTGTGAAAGGCATTTAAAAGGTATTTGACAACAAAATAAACCAAAAGAATGTTCAATTTATTGAGAGAATGATCTGCAGATTAATGGATAAAGAAATAATCTGTAATTGCAGACATGGAATACACAAACGGTGTGAGTGTATACAAAGTTATACATTGTACAACATCAATGAGTAGAATAGGGGGCTACATTGTTAAACGGCAACAACAGCAACGCTGTTTGCATGTATATTTCTAAGCTGTGGCCTCTGTCACTGTCCACAGTATTCCTTTAGGTTTTTCTGTATCCTTTTACCCTCAGTCAGTGGTTCCTAACCTGGGTTCAATCGAACCCCAGGGGTTGAGTCCCATGAGTATTTTCATGAGATAGCAATACTGCAGTGTCATTTCTACTTGTAATGATCTGCTTTAATGAAAATTCCAATATTGGAAAAGTATGAATGCGCTCTGGATTATAAGGCGCACTGTCAATGAATGATCTATTTACGATCTTTTTTCATATATAAAGCGCACCGGACTATAAGGCGCATTAAGAGAAACAAAACAGTCAAATAAATCAGTCAGGGGGGGGCTAGTGAGCTTTTTCGTGAATTAAGACTGAAATGCGTGAGCCTCACGCTCAATGTGTGAGGGTTGAGAGCCCTGTATTATGGTGAAGCATAGTATGTATTACTCCGCGACGCTCCTGGCTATGGTAGCCTTAATGCTGCAATCGGTGCGGCTTTGTAGTTTTACCAAAGTCGTACTAAAACATTTTTACTTAGCGCCGTAAGCGCCGTGTACCACACAAAATCGCTTCGAGGTCAGTAAGCACAACCAGAATGAATCCATATATAAGGCGCTTCGGATTATAAGGCGCACTTTCGTTTTTTGAGAAAAATAAAGGCTTTTAAGTGCGCCCTATAGTGCAAAAAATACGGTAACTTTAACTTCCTGACAATATGTACAGTAATATCTCATATAAATATTTATGGGAATAGCAGAGGTCCCCAGTAACAAGACTGCCGTGTTAAGACTTGTAAAGTCTGCTTTAAAGAAATTTCAAATATTGGAAAAATATTGGAAATTTCTTTTTGGATTGCTGTCATTTAGAATTCAAATGTCAGAATGTCTCGATTGTCTCTGGGCAACTATGAATCAGATGTGAAATTAGTTTGTAACCATTCACCATTTCGTTCTAAATATTTGTTTTAATTAGACACACATTTGCACATTAATGTCGTTTTCTATAAATTTTATTTAGAAATTCTAAATCAGAATGTCCCAATATTGGATTAATTACCTTCTTTAATTCATCATTCATCAATACAATTCATGATTTTTCAACCATTCAGTTAGTTTAATTTATCACTATCTGTATTTAAATGCGTATTTCTTCATATCACTTGGGCTGGCTTGACTGTTTTTTGAAATGGAGGCTGGCTTGTCCACAGTCCCGGTTCACAATTGTCAGCAATGTCGGGCCTTTTTTGTCGGCCGTCAAAAAATTGTCTGCCAACATTTTGGCACCATTTTTCTTGCTGTATTATGCTGAGTTCACAGCAAAGCCTTGCAAAGTCCATGAAAAGACGTAAATGGAATGAATAAACCAAAGCGAAAAATGTGCCCAACGCAATTGTGGGATGTCCTCAACAAGTATAAAGCAGAAATGGTCATTATTTCTTCCGTGGTGGATGGCAGAAATGATAACTGTTTCCACAAGATAAGCTACACTCCCTCTAAGGTACGAATTAAGCGAAAACCACGTTTATTATTTTAGTCGTGCGCCGATGAAGATTGCAGGGTTCAGTAACTCCAATAAGGTTAAGAATCACTGCTCTAAGTGAAACACTTTACCATGACTAGGCTTATTCATTGATGGGATGAATAAGCCTACTGCCTCGATTTTTCATTTGAATCAGTCGAGTTGTAAATGGTGCCACTGTATGTACATAACCGCACAGTCCGAAAGAGATTACAGTGCCTACTTCCCTTACAACTCTTATGAAAACACTCAGCAAAAGTCAACCTGACATACTCAGTGTTCCTGAGAGTTGACTTTACTGGCTGATAACTGAGGAGCTTCCTAACCAGTGTTCAAAACAAATTCAGTTCTTCTATTTATTCATACATTTCTTGTTCCATACCACAATGCTGACTGTATACTGTATATGAGGCCTAGTAACGTTCAGCTGCTTTTAGATTACTATTGCCTCAGCTGTGTTTGGTAGGATTTATACATGTAGTTTAGGATCACTGCATTGCCTGCTACTAAGACATTTACAGTGTTTAATTCTTTCATTATCGGTTAATCTGCTGATTTGATTCATTGTTAGGTCTATGAAATGGCAGAAAAAAGGGAAAATGTCTGTCACAATTTCCTAATCCAGTCCAATGTGATGACTTCAAATGTCTTGTTCTGTCCAACCAGTCCACAACTCAAACAAGTATTCAGTTTACTAAACCAGCTCATATTCACATTTGAGGACCTGAAACCTGAAATAGGTTGTTGTAATTTGAAAGGAACTTCTGACTGGGAGCAGTGGTATTTTTTGGATGATAAGTTTGTTGAACTGTAGCAATCTTCTGTTATGAAAACATATTATTCTGATAAGAGAAAGTCTGTTGGACCATGATAACAACATTTTAAAACTCCCAGGAACATTAACACTGGTTTCCAAGTTGCTTTTTCTAATTAACTAGTTTATTTCCTCTATTCATTCCTGTCCCTGAAGTCAGTCCCTTTCTTCCTAAAACATTTAATGTCACTATAACTATTCTCTGTCACATTGTCTGTTTTAAAGGGTTCTCATTTAGAGGTGACATTTACAATTTTCTTAACCTGAAACAAACTGTTTTGTCTTACACTAAATGAATTTCTTTCTTTTTTGAGATCCAAAACTGATCACGTTAAATGTTCTTTTAAGGAGACAGAATCTCATTAATCTTCAGATGACGTCTCTCCATTGACAAATATATTTGTGTTTCCGTTTTGCGTCTTCTTTCAGGTATTGGATCGACATATTTTCACGCCACGCTTAGCTTTCTTGGCCAGATGCTGGACGAACTGGCCATTTTATGGGTGCTTATGTGTGCCATCGCCATGTGGTTTCCCAAGAGATATCTACCCAGGATGTTCAGGAGGGATCGGTATGTTGGCTGGTTAAACTTTATGTACACACGGATGAACGTGTCTGATAGGCAATTCGTTGTGTTGCATGCTTATTTTAAGGAAAAGAAGATTGTGCATTTCCAATTAGATGTTGGGTTCAGTATCACAACAAGACAAAGAAACTTTTGATCTCATATTTCAGGTAGGCCAACAGTATTGGTGCAGCTCACTGTTCACTCTCACGTGATGTGTCCCCTCTCTTATGACTCCCAGTTTAATAATAGGCCTGTCCAATATGGCTGAGTTCAGTACAAGCTGCATCACATGTCTTTACTTCTCTTGCCATTATCACAGAGCCATCATGGCTAGGGGTAGGTATTTTTCCCATACCAGTGCTAAACCGGTACTTTTAAAACGATACCGGTGCTTAAACGGGGCCTGAACCGATACTTAAAAAACAAAACAAAAAAACAACAATTGACATTAAAAACTTCTTTGGCCATATTCCCTGTAAAATCCTTTCTCATGGAGCACTGACAACAAACGGATATCAGACCGTCAAATTCGTAGCTCGTAGCTCGTAGCTAGCTACGAGCTAGTGCGAGCTACAAGCTAGTTTAAACATGTTCATAATGGATAATTTACTTATTGTAAGTGAGCTTTGGATAAAAGCGTCTGCTAAATGACATGTAATGTAATTATTTGTTGGCCTACTTTTATGAATGCAAGACTTTGCAATCAACGTTAGGGTACTAATCTGCGTTAAGGCTGCTCTTGTCATCATCGATCTCCATGTTTTCAAGGGGATCGGTCTCCTCAACGCGCCCAGCCTGACGCCGTTGTGCTCCACACGGGCTCACACAGTCATACATGACATTTTTGTCGTTCTTTTTATTTGTATTTGTACTTGTTTTGCTTTTCAATTAAGGTCAAGGTTCAAAGTGGTCATCGGCATCTTGTCAGGAATCACCACTGGATTGGCCTTCGTGAAACCTGTCGTCAACTCATTGTCACTAATGACTCTGGGCATCCCTTGCACCGTACTCCTCATTACTGAGCTTAAAAGGTTAGTATATATATATATTTTTAACATCAGAGGGGAATTAGGGCACCTGAATTTGCAGGCCTAATCTAGATGAACATTGCATCATAAAAGGATATGATTATCTATGATTAGTTCTTTCAGGTTCAGGGCCACATGATTGGTTACATTTCAGCCATGATTTATATTTAGAGACGAGTGGACCCTGGTCTGATAGTGAGGTGTGTTCCAAAAGTTTGCAGCTCTAATGGAAAAAGCTGATTGGCTAAATTCATTGGACCTGTGCTGTTCTTATTACAGTCTCTGGGCATACTAGATACTTCAATTCAGTTTATTTGTATAGCCCAATTTCACAAATTACAAATTTGTCTCGGAGTGTTACAATTTGAACACATAGACATCTCTCTCCCAAAACCTCACATCGGATCAGGAAAAACTCCCAAATAACCCTTCGCCGGGAAAAAGGGAAGAAACCTTCAGGAGAGCAACAGGAGGATTCCTCTCCAGGATGGATGTGTGCAATGTGTAGAAGGACAGATTTAAAGTTAAAATACATTCAATGAATATGACAGTGTGTATGAATAGTTCGTAGTATGCATATTCCACGATGGAGACCTCCACGATCCATCAGGCAGATGGAGGTAGAGAGGAGGAGTCTCAACAGGGCAGTGGCGTAGTTGGTACAATCCACGATTCCACGATCCAGACCTCGATGAAACATCAGATACACAGATACATTTTGTAAACCAAGTGTTAAAAAAAACATGTTGGAAAAAGGCGTAACCCCAAAGTCCAAATAAGAATACAAAAAGACTGTTTATACAAAATAACTGTACTCTAATATTCACATATTGACAGATCACTCATTAAAATTCTATAAATGTAATATGCCCAAGTTTTAAAAAGTAGATTTTTCTCATATTTTGTACGCAAAGGAATATTCTTTGACGTCTTATTTTTATAGTTTTGGCCATTGTTTTCTTTCTGTAAACACAACATTCTTACCGATCAAGTTAATTGCTGACGTTTTTTAATGTGGTGACATTGCTTAAATATAAGTCTGATGGGTCAAGAAAGAAAAGTGGTCAGATGAGCATTTTGAACATATTTGGAAATAAGACGCAATGTGTAAAAAGAAAACATGTTTTGACTTGTATTGTCACATATCAGAGTTTGGCATCTAATATTAAAGTAATTTAAAACATGAAAACCAATGCAGAAACCCCTTCAGGGCCTTTGTGAAATATCAGGCCTTGGTTTCACTCATTCTGTGCATCCTTTTCCTTTATTCTCCTGAGTGAGAGAAGCCTCTCAATAGTGTCCCACCCCAGATGGACAGACTGCTTTCCTTCACTTATCTTTGCCTCCAACATTTAACCTCATCACACTTCCTAATGCTTTCGTTTCCAAGCAGAAGTCCTGGTTTTGTGTCTTGTTTCTTATCTTGCAAGTTTCTGTTTGGGCTGATAGGCACAGCATCTAGCTGTGTGGGGCAGTCAATGTTAGTTAGCAGGAAGGTATGTTTGCCTATTTATGACAGTTGTAAAAATCATATAATGCTAAGAAAAGTTTTTTAGGTCACATAGTTTTGTCAATAAAAAGTTTTAAAAAGCGAGTAAAAAAGAAATCATAGTATTTCAATAAAAGTTGTTTAAAGTGACACTATGTAACTTTTCCTACCTTAAAATAACAGCTTAAAAAAAATTGTGCGCTACAATGACTTTTAATATGGCGATTTGCGCCTCCGCCACTGCCATCTGTGGGCAAAAAACTGGCGAATGTACGATTTTGGAGCCGCCCGTTCCTACAGCCTGTAGTACCCGGATGTACATTACATTACATTACATGTCATTTAGCAGTCGCTTTTATCCAAAGCGACTTACAATAAGTGCATTTCAACCTAGAGTACAAACTAAGAACAACAAGAATACAGAAAGTAACATTTCCTCATCATAGTCAAACTACAAAAGTACCATAATAAGAGCCATTCAAGTGCTACTAAAGTGCAAGTCTGTGATTAATCCAGATATAGTCGGAAAAGGTGCGTTTTCAGTTTTCGGCGGAAGATGTAGAGACTTTCTGCTGTCCTGGTGTCAGTGGGGAGCTCGTTCCACCACCGAGGAGCCAGGACAGCAAACAGTCTGGATTTCGAGTGATGAGCTCGAGGTGCAGGAGTCACAAGTCGGTTGGCTGTTGCCGAGCGGAGCGAACGTGCCGGGGTGTACGGTGTGACCATATCCAGGATGTAGACGGGACCCGATCCGTTCAGAGCACGGTACGCCAGAACCAATGTCTTGAAGCGGATGCGGGCCGCCACCGGTAGCTAGTGAAGAGAGCGGAGGAGCGGAGTGGTGTGGGTGAATTTCGGGAGGCTGAAGACTATTCGAGCAGCTGCATTCTGGATGAGCTGCAGAGGCCGGATGGCCTTAGCAGGTAGACCAGCCAGAAGGGAGTTGCAGTAGTCGAGGCGCGAAATGACCAGAGCCTGGACCAGAACCTGCGCCGCCTTCTGGGTAAGAAGAGGCCGTATTCTCCAGATGTTGTGCAGCATGTACCTACAGGAACGCGCTGTCGCAGCAATGTTGGCCGTCAGGGAGAGTTGACTGTCTAGCGTCACCCCGAGGCTCCTGGCAGTCAGGGTAGGGGCCAACACGGAGCTGTTGAAGGTGGTAGTCAGGTCGTGAGTGGGGGAACCTTTCCCTGGAAGGAACAGTAGCTCGGTCTTGTCAGGGTTGATCTTCAGGTGGTGTGCAGACATCCACTGAGAGATGTCGGTCAGACAGGCAGAGATTCGCGCCGCCACCTGTGTTTCGGACGGTGGGAACGAGAAGATCAGTTGGGTGTCATCGGCATAGCTGTGGTAGGTGAAGCCATGCGAACGAATGACAGAGCCGAGAGAATTGGTGTATAGAGAAAAGAGGAGGGGACCCAGGACGGAGCCTTGAGGAACCCCAGTAGTGAGAGGACAAGGATCAGATACAGATCCTCTCCAAGTTACCCGGTAAGTGCGGTCGGTGAGGTAGGAAGAGAAAAGAGCGAGTGCTGTGCCTGAGATCCTCAGGTCCTGAAGAGAAGAGAGAAGGATCTGGTGGTTCACAGTGTCAAATGCGGCAGAAAAGTCTAGAAGGATAAGGACAGAGGAGAGAGAGGCTGCTCTAGCAGAGTGAAGCTGCTCAGAGACAGCAAGGAGGGCCGTCTCTGTTGAGTGGCCGGCCTTGAATCCAGACTGGTGGGGGTCAAGAAGGTTGTTGCTGTGGAGATAGGAGGACACTTGGTTAAAGATAGCTCGCTCCAGAGTTTTGTAAAGAAAGGAAAGAAGAGAGACCGGTCTGTAGTTGCTGACTTCAGACGGGTCAAGCGTGGGTTTCTTCAGGAGAGGGTTGACTCTTGCCTCCTTCAGAGAGTTGGGGAAACAGCCAGTTGAGAGGGAGCTGTTAATAAGATGGGTGAGAAAGGTCAGAAGGTCAGGAGCAACAGCCTGAAGGATGTGAGACGGGACAGGGTCAAGGGCGCAGGGTCGAGCAGAGGTCACCAAGCTAAGAACTTGACTGGGAGACAGGGGGTAAAACGAGGAAAGAGAGGTGGATGAAGGAGTTGGTGTAGGTGAAGTGATAGAGGATGGATTAGTAAAGGAGGAGCGTATGTCGTCTATCTTGTTTGTAAAGTAGTCGACAAAGTGGCTCGGCAAAAGGGAGGAAGGAGGAGGGGGACTCGGGGGATCAAGGAGGTTGGAAAAGATAGAGAATAGTTTTTTGGGGTTAGAGAAGGAAGACTGAATTTTGGTCAGGTAGAAAGAGCTTTTGGCTGCAGAGATAGAGGCAGAGAAGGAGGAGAGAAGAGATTGATAGCAGAGCAGGTCTTCCGCTTGATTCGATTTGCGCCATTTCCTTTCTGTCGCTCGCAAGTTGGCTCTCTCGGCACGCACCGAGTCAGACAACCACAGAGCCGGAGAGGACTTGCGAACCGGTCGTGTCTTAAAAGGACAAAGAGAATCGAGAGATGAAGACAGGGAAGAGAGGAGAGTGTCTGCGGCAGAGTTAGGCTGCATGAGTGAGAAGGAGTCAGTTGAGGGGAGAGCAGATAGGACAGAGGAGGCCAGAGAGGAGGGAAAGAGGGTGCAAATATTGCTGCGTACAGGTACAGAGTCTGTAAATACGGGTGGGTTATCAGTACCAGAGAGTGAGAGAGAGTATGAGATGAAGAAGTGGTCAGAGGCATGCAGAGGAGTTACAGTGAGGTTAGAGTTAGAGACGTTTCTAGTAAAAATTTAGTCAAGATGGTTGCCGGCTTTGTGAGTAGGAGGGACTGAGTGAGAGGTTGAAGGAAGACAGAGTAAAAGATCACATGACTTCTCAGTCAGGATGTTCAAGTCACCCAGAAAGATGAGCGGGGGGCCGTCTTCCGGGAAGTTGGACAGGAGGACGTCCAGCTCTTCCAAGAAGTCACCCAAAGAACCAGGGGGACGGTAGAGAACAACAATGTGCAGCTGAACCGGATGAGTAACCGTCACAGTATGAAACTCAAAAGTCAGTGGGGTAAAAAGTGGAAGCGGGGAGAGAGAGAAACACCATTTGGGGGAGATGAGTAAACCTGTACCTCCACCCGACCAGAGGGTCTGGGTGTGTGACTGAAGGAGAAGGCCGAGGAGAGAGCAGCCGGGGTAGACGTGTTGTCAGGTGTGATCCAGGTCTCAGTGAGAGCCAGGAAGTCAAGCGACTGCTCCACAGCAAAGCCAGAGATGAAGTCGGCCTTGCGGTTGGCAGACTGACAGTTCCAGAGGCCTCCTGTGACAAGGTGCTGGGTGTGAGTAGAACGGGTAGGAAGGAGAACAGAGGAGGGGTTCCGGTACGCGAATGAACGAGTCCTATAGTAACTACGAGTAGAAATATGCACAGGTATGGAAAACACACACATATTCACAAAGTGGTGTAATACTCAGCCACCCACGAATACTCCAACGAAAGACTCCTATGTCTTTGTCCTCCGAGTCGTCGTCCGATGAGTCACACGACGCCTGTAGACCCAATCTGGTTATGAACAGTTTCCCTAACTACCTCCAGCCGCGTTAACCACCGGCCCTTTTTGTATTCAAATGATGCTCTATTGAAACCAGGTGATGAGCGATCGTCCAATCAGTGTAGCTTCCGATCACAGTGACTAGAAACACTTCTCGCCCCAAAAACAAATCTTAAAACACAGACTAACAAACCAGGAGCTTAAAAACAGCAGATACAACAGTAACTTAGCAGATATAACTAATTTAAAGAAGATACTTAACAGGATCCAAGAAGTCAGTAGTCCTTCCTCCAAGGTAGAAAATGCACACTGTACTTCGACCTGCTTTCTGGCAGTGATTACACAATGTCATATAGTGCCAGTCCACGCTCGCAGGTGACTTTTTATTTGCCCCGCTACGCGACGCGTAGAGACAGAGTGACATGCTGCTGTGGAGACGATCAATAACAGACGTTTAGTTTAATAAAAGAACAAAGACATCTTTAAGAAAGGGACCTGACATTACTTCTGCTGTCATCTGGAGCAGTGGTCCCCAAACACTGGGCCGCGGCTCAGCTGTGAGGCGCGCATACAGGGAGCAAACTCTCAATAGCCCCCCTTCCCGGTCCATGAAAATAATTTATGACACGGAACCGGTCCGTGGCTAAAAAAAGGTTAGGGACCTCTGATCTGGAGGATAGAGTAGGTGTGTCAAACTCATTTTAGCTCAGGGGCCACATGGAGGAAAATCTATTCTTAAGTGGGCCAGACCGGTGAAATGATGGCATAATAACTTAAAAATAATGACAACTTCAGATTGTTTGATTGTTTTCTTTGTTTTACTTTGGTCAACATAGTATAAGCACATTCTGAAGATGTACACACCACAAATAATCCTCTTGACAAAACACTTCAAGTTAGTTGAAAATTCTGAAGAAAAAATGTGTGCAATTTGGAACTTAGACTTTGTCTCAGTGTACAAAGCCATTAAAGTCACAGCTTATCTGGGATTGAACACAATACTAAATAAATAAAAACAACTCTTCTAGGTATCAAATACCTCATTTATCATTTCCACATATTAATCCTGTGGTAACTCAACAAACCATACAAACTGAGATAGAAACTATTCAAGAGGGTTGAGTTACTCCCTACCTTGTAGGCTAAGCTATTTATTGATAGAAAAATAAAAGCTGTGCAATGCATGCACAATTTCAACAAACCAAACTTATGAACTGAAGTGACTGACATTATTACAGTTAATTCACACACTGTAAATCACACACTTTCATTTTCACAGAACTATATTGGGGTGCAGTGTCTCATGCAGCATTTTAATTGGGGTTACCCATTGTTTAGTTCACTCCTGAAACCTGGCATCTTTTAGCTTTGACATGTGCATCAATATCAGGCGTCACATCCTGAGTGGCAGCCAATTTCAGGATGTCATTCAAGTGCTTGTGCGTGAGCCTTGAGCGCAGCTTTGTTCTATTGATGCTCATTACAGAGAACACTTGCTCACAAAGATATGTGGTTCCAAACATGCACAACACTTTTGCAGCAAGGGCTGTCAAGTTGGGGTAACGTGGCAAGAGATACTGATAAAATGTATCCAAGCCAGTTGCGGAAAATTTGCCCTTTTAAATCTGAGTCACACTGCAAGTCTTTTATTTTAAGTTGGATGTTGACGGGCAGATCAGAGGCATTCGCAGTGAATGGCGAGCAAAACACTTTGAAGTCTTTCTCCAGTTCACCAAAAATCTGAAAGCGTTGCTTAAACTCCCGCAATAGTCCCGTTATTTTATCTTTGAACCGCTTCATGTCTGCGGTATGTTGGGTCGCGCACACAGGCAGAATGACAAGCTAGCTCCAGACTAGCGGTAGCCTTCTTGCTCAGGCCCGGTATAAACAGTTTGCTTGCTTAACATAATAGCTATTGCGATATGCAGTGGACACATTTAGAACAGCAGGTTTTTTACATTGAAAAATTTAAGCTTTTTTTTTCTGCTTTGCAAAATCAAAATCATCTCGCGGGTCGGATTAAACCCGTTCCCGGGCCTGATTCGGCCCGAGGGCCTTACGTCCGACACCCCTGGGATAGAGGAAGTTACAGGTTACAGATTTTTTTTTTTTTTTACTCAAACTCAAAAGAGCCATATGCGTCACCGGAAGAGCCATATATGGCTCGAGAGCCAGAGGTTCAGACCACGAGGTTCCTGATCAGTCGGAACTGGGTATTTACGACACTGAAGTAAACGTAAAATACCTGAAATGGGCGCTACAAGGGAAAAACTACATAGTGGGGCTTTAAGTCACATAGATGGTCAATCTTTTTTTTTTTAAGTTACTTTTTTTATAAAAGATACAAAATGTAAAAATATTCATAGCATGTCAATGAAAATGTTTTTTAAGTCTTCAATAAAAAGTTTAAAAAAGAGAACTCCTTCACAGTAAAATAGAATATTGATGACAATTTAATGGCCTATTTTCCTTTGCCAATGTGTATCATTGGCCATCTATTTGTGTACATCCTGTTACTGATGAGTAGCTGTGACACCAATGCACACTTCCTAAATTCATCTGCTCCCAGCTGATCGCGACCGGGCTGCCGCTGAACACGACTCGCTGCCGCTAATCAGCGGCAGCCCGGTGTTCAACACAGCAGCATGTCACTCCGTCTCTACGAGTCGCGTAGTGGAGCAAATAAAAAGTCACCTGCGAGCGCGGACTGGCACTATAAGACGTTGCGTAAAGCTGTCAGACAGCAAGTTGAACTACTTCCGCCGGAAGTACCGGGCGGCTCCCAACATCTTACATTCAGCAGTTTTCTGGCCACAGACCCCCGATGGCAGTGGCGGAGGCGCAAATCAACATATTAAAAGTCATTGTAGCGGCACAATTTTTTTTTTCAAGCTGTTATTTTAAGGTGTAAAAGTTACATAGTGGGGCTTTAAAGGAAGGTGGTGAACTATGTCACAGTAACTACACAGTTTAGTCAAGCTTCCTTGCCTTGTTATGCCTCAGCCACCAGTAGCGGGGGTGTAACTTTTGTGGCTAAGAAGGACAGGACTAGAATAGTTTTGGCAGTGGCCCTTTGGATTAGCATACGTCTCTGTAGGTCAGTGGTCTGTCAGTGAGGAGATATTTGCTTGGATACCAGAATACTTGGATCACAGTTCCATCAGCTCCGAAAAAGAAAGAAGATAAAACTTAAAGCTGCAAGCAGCGTTGAACGGGTCCTCGTTCCTCCTTCGCACGTCGGGGGTGCCGGCCCCCTGGGCGGAGAACGCATGCCCGGCGTTCGGGCGTTTTACCGTTTGTCACGCGACACTGATTTTACTTTGTCGACAGGTGGCGATTTGCCTCCGAGTGGAAAAAAAGGCTTGCTGATATCCTCAGGCCGTGAATTCTATGAAGCATGAGAAGTTTGGAGCAGATCCAAGTGAGTTCAGTGTAGCCACCAGGCAGGGCTCCAGACTGCGACCAAATGGTCGCATTTTGCGCCCAAAATTAGACACAGTGCGAGTAAATTCTTCATCAACTCGCGCATGCGCGACCAGTAAATTAGCAGATTTTGTTGTTGTTGTTATTAAATATTTTTGTTGCTGCAAACTTGTTCTACACTTCAGCTCACTATAGTTAGCGGTAATGCCTGAATGAATGGTTTGCTAACCAACATTAACTCCAGAAGAAGAAGAAAGGAGACAAAAACAGAAGAAGAAGGCTAGCCTGTGTGAGTTCACCTGGCTCAGGTGTTTCAGGAAGACCAGCTCAATGAACTGTACAGTCTCCTGTCGATTCCCTCAACATGCGGGGAACACGACGTGCTGATAAGACTGGCTCTACACGAGTAAAACACGACACGATTAAAACACGACACGCTGATCAGACGCAACGCCGGTCTGAAACATAAATGTGCCGCGACCTGTGCAATGAAAGTGCAGCTCAGGGCTCTCAAGTGTCATGCATTGAGCGTGAGACTCACGCATTTCGGTCTTAACTCACACACTCCCGCCACACATCGTATTTCTCACGCTGAAAAAAACTCTCGGTTTTTAAATGTTTTAATGTGCCGCAGCGCCAATGTGAGCCGCGCTGAACCTTCCCGTGGAGAAATCAAACGCTCGCTGAGTTCTGCTGCGAGGTGCCACTTATCAGCCAATCAAAAAAAAGAAATGGACTACACCAGGGGTCACCAACACGGTGCCCGCGGGCAACTGGTCGTCCGCAGGGACCACGTCAGTTGCCCGCACGGCATGTTCTAAAATTAGTCAACATTGAGCTCCGTCAAAAAAGAAAGAAAAAGGCCATAATCCCCGTGCACTGGATCTATTGTGTGTCCAACAATAGATCCAGGGCTTTACAAGAAAATGCGGCGCGCAAAAGACCCTCTGCTTATTACTATAAGGGCCTGAACACTGACAGTGGGGCAGAGGACCTATTGTTCTTAAAATCTTTAGTATTACTGAACGTGTCTTCGGCACAATCTATGTTCTTCATCAGAATGTTTGGCAATGCTGATGGATATTGATTTATAGTGTGCGCCCCTACATTTTCTGCTTGTGCCCCTAACATTTTAAGTTAGGGGCCACTGTGCTCCTAGTAAAAAAAGTCTGGAGCCCTGCCACCAGGGAGCGCTGTGACAATTTGAAGATATAAATGCATCATGTGTATCCACGTGAAGTGTAGACCTTGTCATGTAAATTACATGTGAATGTGATGCTTTTTAAGCTGATTCGCCTTGGACACTCGGTGGCGCCATGGCTAGAATAAAAAATTAGCATATGGATGTCTTCAAGATCAGTATGTGATGACATACGAGGAATACGGAGCAAATTGGATAATGTATGGCCGAGTTACATCAACTTGCATGTTAATGAAGAATATATAGTATTTTTTGTAGAGCAGGTCCAAGCGGACGCCTATACACAATTTCAAGTCAATCCGTCATTGGCATAAAAAAAATTGGCTAAAAAACACTATAGGGGGCGCTAGAGAGAGAAATTTGTATAAACAAATACGAAAACTCAATAATCTAAAAATGTTCACCAATCTGCTTGTGCATGTGTAATTTCAGTCTGCTGGGGCGTACCGTGTGCGGCCAGTCAACGTTTCTTTCGGACAAAGAATAATAATTAAAGCTGCAAGCAGCGTTGAACGGGTCCTCGTTCCTGCTTCGCACGTCGGGGGTGCCGGCCGGACGCCGGCCCCGTCGGCCGACAACGCATGACCGCCGTTCTGGCGTTTGACCGTTTGTCACGCGACACTGATTTTACTTTGCAAGTGGGGGGCGCTTTGACTCTGAGTGGAAAAAAAGGCTTGTTGATATCCTCAGGCTGTGAATTCTATGAAGCAGGAGAAGTTTGGAGTATATTCGAGCGAGTCCAGTGTAGCCAGCAGGGGGCGCTGTGACAATTTGAAGACATACATGCATCATGTGCTTCCACGTGAAGTCTAGACCTTGTCATGTAAATTACATGTAAATGTGATGCTTTTTAGGCTGATTTGCTTTGGCCACTCGGTGGCGCTATGACTAGAATTTAAATTTAGCATATGGATGTCTTCAGGGTCAGTATGTGATGACACACGAGGAAGATGGAGCAGATATTTTATGGATAATATGGATAATGTATGGCCGAGTTACGTAAATTTACATGTTAATGGCGAATGGTGTTTCTATATCAGTCCGGAGAACGCACAAACTTTAATATTTTTGAAATCTTTCAAAGCTTTCTCAAGACAAAGGTCTCAAGACTATACTGGCCTAGTTTGGAATCAATTGGGTTTAAGCTCGAGGAGGAGTTAACTGTTTAACAACCACCCAAAACGTGAGCAAATAATGCAAAAAAATTCAAATATTGAGAGATGGATTGTCAAATATTATGAAAAAATTAGAGTATCTTAAGGGATGTAATGTGAACATATTCTAGTAATTTGGTTAGTATTGGACAAGTGATATTGAAGTTAGGTTTCTTTAAATATCAGGCCACACCCCTTGGATGTTCATTGGTCCATATTCTCTGAATGCAATGAGATATCAATAATCTTTTAAAGATTTTTGATTTCATTGAAACAGTAATGAACCACAACAAGTCGTGTATGAATCGCAACTATCGTTTTGGAGGAGTTGAAAAGAATGTGTTTTGTACAAATTAAAAATTGGCGGAAATTGTAAGTGGGCGGAGCTTATGGTCATAATGTAATTTCTTTTAGAGCAGGTCTAAGCGGACATGTATGATGAATGTCAAGGTAATAAGTCATCGGGGGCAAATAACGTAGTCTTTTGAACATAGAATAAAGTCTAGGGGGCGCTATTGAGCCATATTAGCATTTCAAAGTTTTCGAATCATATCGGGTAACTTTGACTTTAAATGTGTGCGCTAAGTTTAGTTACATTTCAAGCATTTTAAGTCCCTCCAAAGACCCTTCGTTGTTTGACGCGAAGAATGGGTTGCAACGGCAACAGTGTTGGACGAAACATCAAATGCCTTGTCTTCTGGCATCATGAAAGTCTAACCTTCATGTGGAAAACATTTGATATTGATCTGATGTACCTTCTCAGAGTAGGAAGCCAAAGAATAAACAATTTTTGTTCCCGTTGCCGCTAGGTGGCGCTAAGACCATCATTAAAAATTAGCATATGGATCTCTTCAGGGTCATTATTTCATGACGTATGAGAAATATGGAGCAGATTACACAATGTAAGGCCGAGTTACAACAACGTAGATTTTCATGGCGAATGGCGTTTCTTTGCCGGTCTGGCAAACGCACATAGTTTAATATTTTTTAAATCCTTCAAATCTTTCTCAAGATAAAAGTCTCAAAACTAGACTGGCCAAGTTTGGCAAGAATCGGGTTTATGCCCTAGGAGGAGTTAACTGTTTTACAACCCCTAAAACATGAAAAAAGGCCAAAAAGGCCTATTTTCAGGGATTGATTGTAGCGCCCCCTAATGTTTAAATATTATGAAAAAAATAGTGTGGGTTAAGACAGGGGTCGCCAACACGGTGCCCGCGGGCACCTGGTCGCCCGCAGGGACCAGGTGATTCGCCCACACGGCATGTTCTAAAAATAGTCAACATTGAGCTCCGTCAAAAAAAAAAAAAAAAAGTCCATAATCCCCGGGCACTAGGACCTGGGGGGAGGCTGCTCCTCTGGCTTTCTCATTCTGCAAGGAGCGTCTCTCAAAGAGCCAGGATGAAAGAGCCAGCGCGCGCCTTGCTCAGCTGTTATGTGCGCAGGTGAGCTTTTTCGCTAGCACCCGGGGGGGGGGAGTTCATATAAAAAAAGTAGCCCTTCGGATTATTTTGTACCCTTGAAGTAGCCCTCGGACTCAAAAAGGTTGGCGACCCCTGGGTTAAGGTTATCCTTGTGGACGTAGGCTACTAATTTTGTAAAGATAGTCAAAGTAATTTGGAAGCTATGTGTCTTTATATATTAGGCCACACCCTTTGGATGTTCACTGATCCATATCCTCTGAACGCAATAAGATATCGACAATTCCTGAAAAACGTTCCTTGAAATTGAACCAATAATGAAGCTCAGAAATTTTGGTAGGACTCGGACAAAGCGTTTCAAAAGAAAGTGCACAAAAACTTTTTCAAAAAATTCAAAATGGCGGAAAATTTAATACGACAAAGAATAATAATAATAATAATAATAATAATAATACATTGCATTTATATTGCACTTCATATTTGAGCAATCTCAAAGTGCTACAGAGCAGAATAAAACAACAATAAAAAGCTAAAATTTTAAGATATATTTAAAAGCAAAGCCCATAAAAGATATTTTAGCAGTAAGCTTTCTTAAAAAGGTGAGTTTTCAGGTCACGCTTAAAAGCCTCTGCAGTCTGTGGGGCCCTCAGATGTTCAGGGAGGGTGTTCCATATCCTCGGAGCTGCAGAGAAGAAGGCCCGATCTCCCATAGTGCGGAGCTTGGTTCTGGGGACTTGGAGTGTGTTGTTGGTTGAAGAACGGAGGTTAAATGAGGAGGTCTGGGGGGTGAGCAGTTCTTTCAGGTATTGGGGATAAATAATAATAAGAATCCTTTGAAAAACAATAGGTTGCTCTACGACAAAGTCGTAACGAGGACCCTAATAAATGTGCCAACCTACAATGTAACATCCTGGTATGGACATCCAAGCTATAACTATAATTCAATTCAATTCAGTTTATTTTGTATAGCCCATTATTACAAATGTGCCTCGGAGGGCTTTACAATCTGTACACATACAACATCCCTGTCTCAGGACCTCACATCGGATCTTGAAAAACTCCCAAGAAATGGAAAAAACCTGTTCACGGGGAAAATAAAGGGAAGAGACCTTCAGGAGAGCAACAGAGAAAGATCCCTCTCCCCGGATAGATGGGTGCAATATATGTTGTGTACAGAAGGACACATTAGAGTTTAAACGCATTCAATGAATATGACAGTGTATGAATAGCTGGTATAGTAGGCATGGACCATGATCCAGACATCCTTGATCCACCAGGCAGATGGAGGTAGAGAGGAGTGGGCAGAGCATCAACAGGGCCATGGGATAGTTGGTAGTAGGCATATTTCACGATCCAGACCTCCATGATCCATCAGGCAGATGGAGGCAGAAAGTAGGAGAAAGTATGACAGCCCCCCAGCTAGATAGAGTGGGAACTATAGACCAGGGTTTTTCCTGTATAGAGAAAATTTGGGCGAGAGCCTAAGCCTTTTTGCCGAGCGCTTATGAAAAATCCCGAGCGCCTAAGGCAAAAAAAAAAAAAGGTGCGCGAATGGACGGAGTGGCCGGCTGTTGATACGGCGATGCGCGCACCGACATAGGAGCTCACTTTTCTAATGTATTTTCAATTTTAGGTTTATATGCTCATCAAAAATACAAAACGGTTCCCATTTGTTTTTTTTATTTTTATTTTATGTATCTGCATAGACAGATTGTAAGCACTAAGGTATTAGATGCACCAAACTAAGTACATATTATTGTGTGTTTTCACAGTTGTACGCAATTCTCAGTGCTCTCTTTGGTCATTGCAGGTGTGAAAACCCACGTGTGTTCAAGTTGGGTCTGATCTCAGGAATCTGGTGGGCACTGGCTCTGCTTTGCTGGATCAGTGATAGGATATTCTGTGAGATGTGGTCATCTGTCAACTTTCCCTACTTACACTGTGCATGGTAAGTTTAAAGTTAGTGTGGTTTAGTCAATCTACTCAATGTACACTAATTATTTTCACACAACAATATCTCCATCTTATCAAGTCATTTTCTGTTTAAAGTTAAGTTAAAATCTTGTTGTTGAAACCAGAATAAATGCAGCAAGAATACGAAACAATGAAACAAGAAATTTAATTCAAGCCAAACATCACAAACAAAGTGATTGGAATTGAAAACAAGTAGAACTCTTTCTTTATCTACATGGAGACTATTTTGCTTGAACATTTATTTGCAACAACACCTTAATATGCTCAGTCTTTTCTTAGGCAGTATGGTTCATTCAAACTTTGCTTTTACAGGCACATTCTCATTTGTCTGGCTTCCTACTTGGGTTGCGTTTGCTTCGCCTACTTTGACGTTGCAACTGAGGCTCCGGAGCGTGGACCTGTCATCATGTTCTGGCCAAACGAGAAATGGGCCTTCATTGGTGTGCCCTACATTTACTTTCTCTGTGTTCATAAGAAGTCTGCTGTCAAGGTTACTTAAGGGGACCCAAGTCTGCAGCACTGCTGGTCATGCTTTAACTTTTCCTCGCCAAGATGCATTTAACATGACGTGAAAAAAAGGGACTTTTCAAAGCGCACAGTATCAAAGGCAAGAAACCTTTACAGTGTTCCAAACATAATCTCAGGCGTTACATATGATATCATGTAAGTATTAGTATTATGCATTTCTGGCTTCTTTAAAAAGTTTTTGTACATTATATAGTAACTTAAAGGAACCTCATTATAAAGCATTGTATTACCTTTATAAAAACAAGTATAGCATCTCATAGCCATAGTATGGCCAACATGAAAGTTGACAGAAAGAAACAATAAAGCACTGGATCCATTAACTGTGATAAATGAATTATTAGAATTAATGAAAGAGTCATATTATAATGCTTAGCAGATCTTACTATGCTCAATGAATCAACAAGCTGGTTCATATAATGTTACAGAAGTGTTTCACACAAAGCCGTACGTGTTTTAAATACATAATGGATTCAGGCCGTTAGACCTGCCTCCTTTGTGGACGGGCATTTCTACTTGAAATGCCAGAAATGCAAGTTTTTTTCTGTTATGGATGGTCTATGTTTTGCTGCCAGCATGCCATTGTAATTTTTTAACATTTATTTTAATGTACTTCTGTGTGTATGTATGTGTGCATGTATGTATGTATATGTATGTGTGTGTGTGTGTGTGTGTATATATATATATATATATATATATATATATATAAATAAATTATACATACGTACAGTGGGTACGGAAAGTATTCAGACCCCTTTAAAATGTTCACTCTCTGTTTCATTGCAGCCATTTGCTAAGATAAAAAAAGTTCATTTTATTTCTAATTAATGTACACTCGGCACCCCATCTTGACAGTAAAAAAACGAAATATAGAAATCTTTGCAAATATATTCAAAAAGAAAAACTGAAATATCACATGGTCATGAGTATTCAGATCTGTTGCTCAGTATTGAGTAGAAGCACCCTTTTGAGCTAGTACAGCCATGAGTCTTCATGGGAATGGCGCAACACGTTTTACACACCCAGATTTGGGAATCCTCTGCCATCCTTCCTTGCAGATCCTCTCCAGTTCTGTCAGGTTGGATTGGTTGTTGGACAGCCATTTTCAGGTCTCTCCAGAGATGCTCAATTGGGTTTAGGTCAGGGCTCTGGCTGGGCCAGTCAAGAATGGTTACAGAGTTGTTCTGTAGCCAGTCCTTTTGTTATTTTAGCTGTGTGCTTGGGGTTATTGTTTTTTTGGAAAGTAAGCCTTCGGCCCAGTCTGAGGTCCAAGGCACTCTGGAAGAGGTTTTCTTCCAGGATATCTCTGTAATTGGCCGCATTCATCTTTTCTTCAATTGCAACCAGTTGTCCGGTCCCTGCAGTTGAAAAACACCCACATAGCATGATGCTGCCACCACCATGTTTCACTCTTGGGATTGTATTGGGCAGGTGATGAGCAGTGCCTGGTTTTCTCCACACATACCGCTTAGAATTAATGACAAAAAGTTCAATCTTTGTCTCATCATAGACCAGAGAATCTTATTTATCATAGTGGGAGTCCTTCATGTGTTCTTTTGGCAAACTCTATGCAGGCTTTCATATGTCTTGCACTGAGGAGAGGCCATAAAGCCCCGACTGGTGGGGCTGCAGTGATAGTTGACTTTGTGGAACTTTCTCCCATCTCCCTACTGCATCTCTGGAGTTCAGCTACAGTGATCTTTGGGTTCTTCTTTACCTCTCTCACCAAAGCTCTTCTCCCACGATTGCTCAGTTTCGCTGGACGCCCAGGTCTAGAAAGAGTTCTTGTTGTCCCAAAACTTCTTCCATTTAAGGATTATGGAGGCCACTGTGCTCTTAGGAACCTTGAGTGCTGCAGACATTCTTTTGTAACCTTGGCCAGATCTGTGACTTGCCACAATTCTGTCTCTGAGCTCCTTGAGCAGTTCCTCCGACTTCATGATTCTCATTTGCTCTGACATGCGCAGTGAGCTGTACAGTCTTATATAGACAGGTGTGTGCCTTTCCTAATCAAGTCCAATCAGTTTATTTGGACACAGCTGGACTCTAATGAAGGAGTAGACCCATCTCAAGGAGGATCAGAAGAAATGGACAGCATGTGAGTTAAATATGAGTGTCACATCAAAGGGTCTGAATATGTATGACCATGTGATATTTCAGTTTTTCTTTTTTAAAGCCCCACTATGTAACTTTTCCACCTTAAAATAACAGCTTGAAAAAAATTGTGCCGCTACAATGACTTTTAATATGTTGATTTGAGCCTCCGCCACTGCCATTGGGGGTCTGTGGGCTGAATACTGCTGAATGTAAGATGTTGGGGACCGACCCGGTACTTCCGGCGGAAGTAGTTCAACTTGCTGTCTGGCAGCTTTACGCAACGTCATATAGTGCCAGTCCACGCTCGCAGGTGACTTTTTTTTATTTGCTCCACTACGTGACTCGTAGAGACGGAGTGACATGCTGCTGTGTTGAACACCGGGCTGCCACTGATCAGCGGCAGCGAGTCGCGTTCAGCGGCAGCCTGGTCGCGATCAGCTGGGAGCAGATATATATGGCTCGAGACCAGACGTTAAATACCTGAAGGGGGCGCTACAGGGAAAAGGTTACATAGTGTCGCTTTAATAAATTTGCAAACACTTTTCTAAATATTTAGATTTGAGCAAATGGCTGCAATGAAACAGTGAAAAATGTAAAGGAATACATTCCATACCCACTGTGTGCATGTGTGTGTGTGTGTGTGTATATATATATATATATATATATATATATATATATATATATATATATATATATATATATGTGTGTGTGTGTGTGTGTGTGTGTTCCCCTACCATTATAACAGCCCCCCCCCACACCCCGTCCCGTCAACACTTCACCGGCATCGCATCAGAGATCCCGTCAACAACTGTTCTCGGCTCGCACGCTCTGATGCAGGCGCGTGCCTCGCTCAGCTATGATGCGTGCACACAGGTGAGCTCTCTCACTAGCACCCCCCCTCGACAACGCTCGCCGGCACTAGTCCCGCCCCCCTGTAAACCTAGGGGAAACACTCATGTATATATATATATATATATATATATATATATATATATATAAACTAATAATGTGATGTGCAGTTATTTTCCCAGGAAAAACATAAATTTGCATATTACCGAGTGAATAGGTACCCTTTGATATTGATATTGGCCCAAACCCAAAGTAAAACAAAAAACATTAATGTGAAATTTAAATGTATGGAAATAAGATTGAATATTCAACGAAATAATTATATATTTTGCACAAAATGGTTCTCAAAGCCTTTGGCTTAATGCACACTGCAATGATAGTTATGTACTCAAAACTTTGCTTTTACCCGACAGCTCTTAATGCTGAAAGTTTCCACAGCTGATTTATTATGATCCAAAAGTCTCACCTTTGTAATACCTCTTCAGGGTTATTTATTATAGGCTCAGTATTTTAGAATGTGTGCTAAATATAATCAAAATGGTGCAAAAAGTCTTAATCAAATAGGATAACGGACGACAAAAGCAAATTAAGCTACACTGTCCTTTTGTAATGTATCTGAAGCAGTTTTTTCTAAAAGGGCACATTTAGAGTAATGGATGTGTTGGATAAGAAGGAAATGAGGTTTAGATTCTAGCAGAAGAATTGTCGGACAGATGAGGTTGTATCACTTCAGACCTGAAACCTAGTGTTACTTGGTCTGTTTTCATTTGACATAAATAAATGGACATTCTGTATGTTGAATAGAAAAGGAAATACTATTGGGTGTTATACAGCTAAACACTAACCCTAAAACACAAGTTTCCCCAAAGATTTTCACCACAAACCATTGTTGTAAATGTTCTACTGATTCTTTACTCCCTTTCCTCTGAAAAGGCTTCTGGGACGTCAACCTGCTAAAATATCCATATGTAGGGTCATTTAGACAGTAAAACAAATAATATTTCATGACCGGTTTAAGTATTTTGTATAATTCCCCAAAATATATATTTTTTAAAGTGATGTACAGACAAATTCTAAGTGAAAATGACTTTTTATATTTCAATTACAACCTTTTTTATTTAAATTTTAAATATATATTTTTTTGTATCTTCAGGATAGTGACAATGTGAACAAATATTGTCGTAGTGCTCATGCACACTTTCACTGTGCTGCAAATGTTATAGAATCATACATCTGATCCACGATGGTATGAGTCACCCTCAGATTAAGGAGTTAGTGTGAAAAGGACTGTAAAATGCTATCCTCTACATTGGGATGTAGACCTTGGCACGAGGTATGATTATGATCCCATCACTGAGTTGTGAAATCTTTATGGCCATGTGTATATCAATCCGTTTTCTCTGCCTGCATTAACAATGCAGACAAAAAAGATTTATTTTCAGAATTGATCCTGTTTTGTAAAAGAAATATTTGTAATTTTTTTTTTCATGCAATAAACCAAGCCAATTATAAAAAATTGTTGTTGGTGTTTATTTAACATTTTATAAACTTTATCATGGTGATATAAAAAATGAATACAAAATATTGCTACAGCCAATTATGTTGTGAGCTTTATGTCTCTTACATGTACTGAGCGGTTCTTTGGACCTGGATTCAAGATGACCAAGATGACACTTTTTGCCGCCAGGGAGCAACATTTTTCCACATCTACTTTGTTGTATTCCTTTTTATCTGATAACTACAGAACAACTTTTAGTTTTATCTGTAATAATATAAGAACAGTCAACATATTTGATTTAATTTATATATATATACAGCTGCAGCAGTGTGATCAGGGTATTTACTGTACATTTAAATATACATATTATATACATTCTATATTTGTCTGGACAAACAGTAACGTGTCTACAAGAAAAACTAAACACCTATAAAGGTAGATGTGTCTTTATTACGCAAACAAAAAAAAGGTTTTGTGAGCAAATGTCTCGTTTCTAAGTAAATTCATTGTTAGTTTTTCTTATGAGGTTTGGGGACAGTGATGTCTGTGTAATGCACTCAGACATATTTGTAATTTGTGAAAATGGGCTATACAAATAACTAATTGAATTGAAACTATAATTTGTTGCTGAAAATCTAAAATATTTACTCTTGAATTAAAAAGTGTGGGCGGTTAGATGCTGCTGAATGAGCGAGGAGTTTCCATTGGTAGATTTGGCTTGGCTCTTGGGTTGCTACGCTAACAGTAGGCTAGGCAACCCTGTATCACAAAAAATACATTCCCCCAGACCTAAAATGCAATTTGCAGTTACGTTTGACTGAAACATATTTCTCTTCAAATTACATTTGACTGAAATGTATTTCTCTCCAGATTACGTTTGTATTTGACGTATTATAATTACAAATACATATGTAGGCTCATACAGCTCGGTCACTTTCATCGTTGAAGTTACTGTTACGTTTGAAAGACTTCCGCTTCCAGCGCCACAAGAGCGGAACACAAGAGCTGATTGGCCCAAGTTACGAGATTACTGCCTCAAAATTAAATTTAAGGTTGAGTCCTGCCACCCTATGGAGGAAACTCATTTAGGCCGCTTGTATTCGGGACTTCGCTGCTTCCGGAGACCCCTGGGCCAGCCAGGCCCAAAAGGCCTGCCTTCTTCAGCTTGACGGCTTCCTGACCCCGGTGTTCACCACGGGTTCTTGGTTGCCGCCACGACAGGCACCGATGACATTCCAACCACAGCTCCTGTCAGCCGCTTCCACAATGGAGGCTTTGAAAATGGTTCAATCGGATTGCATGTCCCCAACTTCTCTCGGATGTGAGAAGGTCGTTCAGAGGTGAGAGTTGAAGACCTCCAAGACAGGGTCCTCGACCAGACGTCGAGCGCTGCTTTAGAATCTTGCGGAAAAAAGATTTGTATATCGGCACTACGGCCACAATTCTTACTCTATAGACATAATGTTGTGATAAAGTAGTAGGGAATCTTGTGCTTGTCGTAGACATGTGACTGTGGAATCCAACAGTTTCCCAGATTTTTCGAGAGAAGCCTTAACGAGGGGAGAAGTCCGGCTTTCTCCTCAGTCATCTCCATTGTAATTCTGAGCACCTTTCAACTCTTTTGAAGCAAACAGAAGCATTTTCTAAACTGTGACTAAACTCTCATTTCTTAACCTAAAAGATATTTAAGGACATTTAAACGTTCACAAAAGCCTTGTGCCTCTCAAAATCACGTTAATTTTGCGATTGGAGTTATGGTATTCTGTCAAGTTCTGAAGATTCACAGGGTGTTTTTGAAGAAATCCAAAGGCAATTCTGCCTTCAGGAGCTGCACGCAGCTGATCCTCGTTAACAATCACACAGGAGGGCCACAAGGAGCAGCCTCTGTCCCCATTGTTTATCAACACGGAGGCGCCAGACAAGAGCAAACTGACCTCAATAATACATCTCACTACTTTTAATACAGAAATGAGGAGAAATAGGTCACATTTAACTTCACAGACAGATGAATAATATTAGCGCGTTCGGCTGAGTCTTTCCTCTCTATTGATTCTACTATTTTGGTGATTTGATTATGTTTTATTTGACAGGGTTTAACAAATGCTTTTGTAGGGAAAAAAATCCATATGTTCAGATGTTTAAGCTATGTTCAGCCTATTTAAGCTGTTGGCAGCTATTTTAAGCTATGTACAACTTGAAAAAAACACACATTTCAGCTAATTTCAGACATGTTCAGCTATTTCCAGACATTTTCAGTTATCCATTTCATATTTAAGTTATGTTCAGCTATTTTCACTTATTCATTTCATATTTCAGCTATTTCCAGATATTTTCAGTTTTTCATTTCATATTTCAGCTATTTCCAGATATTTTCAGTTTTTCATTTCATATTTCATCCATTTCCAGACATTTTCAGTTATTTATTTCATATTTCAGCTATTTTCAGTTATTCATTTCATATGTCAGCTATTTTCACCTATTTATTTCAGCTATTTACAGACATTTTCAATTATTCATTTAATATTTCAGCTATTTTCAGAATTCTTCAGCTATTTTCAAACCTTTTTCAGCAATTTAGTTTTTATTTTTCAGCTTCAAACTTTCAGCATTCCAACAGCATTTTCAGCAGGAAATGCATTTTCTAGTTCATATTATTCTATTTCTTCCGTACCTTTTTCGTCCCTTTTCATCTCCTTCATATATTCAGCTATTTAAACAATTCAAATATTAAAAAATTTAGCTTCTTCAGGATTAGATTGAAATGACTTTTCATATTTCAAATCTTTCAAATGTGTATATATTTAAATAATTTTATGTGATTTTAAATTCATCAGTTCCTATGGAGAAAATCTTCAATTTTAAAAAGCTTACAGTATCTTCATATTTTCAGCAAATTCAGCAATTTATTTTTTCTTATGTTCAGATAGCCTTCAGCTATTACTGTATATTTTCAAATATTTTTTATCTTTTCGAATTTTCAAAATATATATATTTTTTTATGGAATAAATAATGAATGGGATCCAATGAGAGAAATCTTCAAATCCGCTTCAACTTGTTCAAATTTAAAAGCTTACTATATCGGCATACATTCAGCTAAAGACACAATTCCATGTTTAAAATGTTGACAAAGGTGTTAGCTATAACTTTGTAATTCATCTTCTTTTCATATCTTGTATAGTTATTTAATTGTTATTATTTTAGTTTCATGTGTTTTTCCGCTCGTCCTGACATTTACAATGGGTGTGTGTGGGGAGGTCTAGAGCGGTGACGTCATTGCTAGAGTGCAGCACTGCGTCAGGATCAAGCGGAAAAAAGATTTGTATATCGTCACTACGGCCACAATTCTTACTCTTTAGACATATTTTGTTGAAAAAGTAGTAGGGAATCTTGTGCTTGTTGTAGAGATGTGACTGTGGAATCCAACAGTTTCCCAGATTTCTCGAGAGAAGCCATAAAGAGGGAGGAAGTCCACTTTTCTGCTCAGTCATCTCCATTGTAATTCTGAGCGCCTTTCAACTCTTTTGAAGCAAACAGGAGCATTTTCTAAACTGCGACTATACCCTCATTTCTTAACCTAAACAATATTTAAGGATATGTACACGTTCACACAAGCCTTGAGCTTCTCCTAATGTGGACGTTTTTAGGGTCAGAGTTATAGTTCTCTTTAAAATCCAAATGTTCTGACAGGTTGCTTTCATCAAATTCAGAGCTGTCTGTCTCTCACTCACAGGTGCTTCACATTAGGCTAATCAGTGGCGGATCTCACACACACACACACACACACACACACACACACACACACACACACACACACACACACACACTCTTGTCTATCATACATTGCAAGCCACACAGACCAACGGTTTGTGCGTGCGTGTGGCAGCGTGAGCGCGTGTGTCTATATATGGAGAGATATTAGAAGAGAACCAATATTAGAGTTTTCAGGTCTCATTTAACCCAGAAAAATAACAAACATATCGGCGACTTCGGCTCAATCTTTCCTCTCTATTGATTCTACTATTTTGGAGATTTGATCATGTTTTATTTGACAGGGTTTAACAAATTCTTTTGTAGAAAAAAAATCCATATGTTCAGATGTTTAAGCTATGTTCAGCCTATTTAAGATGTTGGCAGCTATTTTAAGCTATGTCCAACTTAAAAAAAAAAAAAGTTCAGCTAATTTCAGACATGTTCAGATATTTCCAGACATTTTCAGTTATTCATTTCATATTTAAGTTATTTTCAGCTATTTTCATTCATTCATTTCATATTTCAGATATTTTCAGTTATTCATTTAATATTTCAGCTATTTACAGACATTTTCAGTTATTCATTTAATATTTCAGCTATTTCCAGACATTTCCACTTATTCATTTCATATTTCAGCTATTTTCAGTTATTCATTTCATATTTCAGCTATTTTCACCTGTTCATTTCAGCTATTTCCAGACTTTTTCAACTATTCATTTAATATTTCAGCTATTTTCAGCTATTTTCAAACCTTTTTCAGCAATTTAGTTTTTACTTTTCAGCTTCAAACTTTCAGCATTCCAACGCATTTTCAGCAGGAAATGCATTTTCTAGTTATTATTATTATACGTATTTAAATCTGAGGATGTCTGTAGAGCTGATGTGAACGTATTCACTGGGACTTCAGAACCAGTCCCAGTTCATAATCACAGACAGCCTCAGACTGGCTGTCTGTGATTATGAACTAACTACAAGCTCACAGACAGAGTTCAGTCACAGCCATCACACTGACTGGAGTCACATGACTTGATGGCATTATGATGAGAGCTGAACTTACATGAGTTGCATTGATTGTTGTAAGTGTCGTGTTGTAATGTATACAAATACAACATTTATATTGGTAGTTCATCCAGCTGCTCATTGCAAATGTGTTTTTTCTTGTTCATATTGTGTGCGATGAACAAATATCTTACTTGTTATATTACACTTAAATTCTGTGTTCCTGGTCTTATCAATTTGAAAGCTGGATCAAAATGACAATTAGGCCAAATAAAAAGTCATAAGTCCAGTCTGGACCGTCGTTTTTTCTCAATGCTTCAATAGGTAGATCTTGCCGGTCATGAAGAGGTCAGGGATCTTGGGCTCAAAAAGGTTGGTGACCAGTGGCGGTGCGTCCATAGAGGGCGCTAGGGCGCCGCCCCTCTTAAGATTTGGAGATGAAAAAAAAAAAAAAAAAATTAAATATATATAAAATCTCAAAAAATATTATATACCAATTAATTTAAATAATAAATATACCGTGTTGACGCGCTAAATGTGTGTGGGAGACCGTCAGCCTGTCAACAACCACTGAAGTTAAATGTGACCAAAAATAATATATCTTCACTCTTCATCACTGAGAGAAGCCCCGCCCCATTCCACGGGCACGGTCAAACGTGTGTGTGCGGCAGCGAGCAAACATTTCACAGTCGTTTCGGCAAGGACGCCGTCTCATTGCGGATGAAACGTGAATCTTGGGGCGCAAACATTTTAGCCCTGGCCAATGACATCATTTGTTA
This sequence comes from Liparis tanakae, assembly GCA_036178185.1. Lineage (NCBI taxonomy): Eukaryota > Metazoa > Chordata > Actinopteri > Perciformes > Liparidae > Liparis > Liparis tanakae. Next base: position 9,237,767 of record CM070110.1, read on the forward strand.
TTTCATGTGATTGGACTCGGCCAATCAGAGACTGTTATGATTCCCCTGTCTCTTGTTCCAAAGTCCTGGGACTGAAACTCGCTGGACTACAATGGGGTGAGGGATCTAAAGAGCCTCAGACAAGTGTAAGAAGCACAAATCTTGCCGCAGTTATCTAGCTAAGAGCATGAAGCTAACTAGCTAACAACATGAAGCTAACCCTGAACAGTAGAGCAGAGCAGCAGAAGGAGACCGAACTGCATCGAAAACACACCGAAGAAGTTCTGAAAAACAGACGCATTCCCTCCAGAATAATGGAAACAGGTTGGTCACAGACATGATGGACTTTAACCAGAGAGTTATGGAGAAGTTTGCGAACTTTAAAGAGAGGAGGGCTATTTTTATTTACATACAGTGGAGCTACTCTGTCAAACACCCGGTGTAACACGTGATCTCTTTCTGACTCTAGTCTGTCTGAACCTCTTTCATGTGAGAGTGAACCTCTTTTATTCTGTAAACCTCTGAAACCCAACCCAATGTTTCTTTCTGCTATGAACCTCTCTTGCCCAAATTCACAATGTGTTGATAGTTGTTATTGGACAGTGTTGAGCACGGTGTGTTCTTGAAATAAAGCTTTGTTTTTTTTACAATATTCTACTCAAAACCTCTTTTCTTCTCATTGTTTAGTGCTATTTAAACTGTGTTGTCCAACTGTGCCCCCCCCCCCCCCTTCAAAAAAAAATTCACCAGCCGCCACTGTTGGTGACCACTGCCTTAAAGTAAGGCTTGAACTGGGGCAGGGGTTAAACTGAGTGACGAGAAATAATATGTAATGAGGGAGTGGACAGAGACGGCACATGTATCAAATATGATATTCAGCAGTTGGGAAAGACAGGAGAGGAGGGAGATTGTACCCAGTTCTGATTTATTTATGAAACTGTTGCAAATAAATCTACGTGAATTGATATCTCCAAACTGTGTCCTGTGTGTGTTTGATTACTGAGGTCTGGTGTGCGAGTATCCTGTGACATTTCACCAGCAGTCATATAGGAATAGATAGATAGGGATAGAAGTTTATATGCATCAGGTTAAGAGATTAGCCATAAGTAGAGAGAGAAGAGGAGATAGGTGCTCAGTGTATCTTAAAGCCCCCAGCAGCATATATAGCCTGTAGCAGCACATCCAGGTGCTAGACCAGGGCAAACCTGATTCAGCCCTAACTATAAGAACTATTGAAGAGGAAAGAGTTAAGTGTACTTTTAAATGTGTCGACTGTGTCTGCCTCCCGGACTGAAATTGGAAGCTGGTTACATAAAGGAAGGAGCTTGATAACTTAAGGAATCCTACTTTTTAAGACTTTTCGTAGCCCTGCATTTAAGATAAGATAAGATAAGATATTCATTTATTAGTCCCACAGTGGGGACATTTCAGGATAACAGCAGTGGGTGTACATTAGAGCATTAATAAAAATAAAAGATAAAAATAAAAACACAAAACACTATACTAAATAAAGAAATACTAATACTACTACCAAAATACCAAATACTAAATACTAATACCAAAATACTAAATACTACAAGGGAAAAACTATTTACTATTTGTATTCTTTAGTAAAAATCACTTTTGCTATTTATTCGTCTTGAAAATCAGTTGAAAATCAGTAAAAGCATCAGGTTTTCTTGTAAAATATCATCAAACTTATAGGTAGTGTGTCCTTAGAGACGTTTTTTTCTGTGGAAAATCAAGAAAATAAAA
>CM070110.1:9240000-9301127 GCA_036178185.1 Liparis tanakae
GTTTAGTAAAATCCACTTTTGGTCTCTCTGCGGGCTGAAAATCAGTTTAAGAGCATAAAAACAAGATGTTGCTGCTTTGAAGCAGTAAAGGGATGAAAGCATCAGGTATTCATGAAAATGTCATCAAACTTGTAAGAAGTGTGTCCTAAGACACTTTCTTTGGTTGAAAACCCATAAAAATGGTTTTGTTTAGTAAAATCCACTTTTGGTCTCTCTGCGGGCTGAAAATCAGTTTAAGAGCATAAAAACAAGATGTTGCTGCTTTGAAGCAGTAAAGGGATGAAAGCATCAGGTATTCATGAAAATGTCATCAAACGTGTAAGAATTGTGTCCTAAGACACTTTCTTTGGTTGAAAACCCAGAAAAAAGGTTTTGTTTAGTAAAATCCACTTTTGGTCTTTCTGCGGGCTGAAAATCAGTTTAAGAGCATAAAAACAAGATGTTGGTGCTTTGAGGCAGTAAAGTGATGAAAGCATCAGGTATTCATGAAAATGTCATCAAACTTGTAAGAAGTGTGTCCTAAGACACTTTCTTTGGTTGAAAACCCATAAAAATGCTTTTGTTTAGTAAAATCCACTTTTGGTCTTTCTGCGGGCTAAACATCAGTTTAAGAGCATAAAAACAAGATGTTGCTGCATGCTTTGAGGCAGTAAAGTGATGAAAGCATCAGGTATTCATGAAAATGTGATCTAACTTGTAAGAAGTGTGTCCTAAGACACTTTCTTTGCTTGAAAACCCCCCAAAAAGGTTTTGTTTAGTAAAATCCACGTTTGATCTCTCTGCGGGCTGAAAATCAGTTTATGAGCATAAAACAAGATGTTGCTGCTTTGAGGCAGTAAAGTGATGAAAGCATCAGGTATTCATTAAAATGTCATCAAACTTGTAAGAATTTTGTCCTATGACACTTTCTTTGGTTGAAAACCCAGAAAAAAGGTTTTGTTTAGGAAAATCCACTTTTGGTCTCTCTGCGGGCTGAAAATCAGTTTAAGAGCATAAAAACAAGATGTTGCTGCTTTGAAGCAGTAAAGGGATGAAAGCATCAGGTATTCATGAAAATGTCATCAAACTTGTAAGAATTGTGTCCTAAGACACTTTCTTTTGTTGAAAGCCCAGAAAAAAGCTTTTGTTCAAGAAAATCCACTTTTGGTCTCTCTGCAGGCTGAAAATCAGTTTAAGAGCATAAAAACAAGATGTTGCTGCTTTGAGGCAGTAAAGTGATGAAAGCATCAGGTATTCATTAAAATGTCATCAAACTTGTAAGAATTTTGTCCTAAGACACTTTCTTTGGTTGAAAACCCATAAAAATGCTTTTGTTTAGTAAAATCCACTTTTGGTCTTTCTGCGGGCTAAACATCAGTTTAAGAGCATAAAACCAAGATGTTGCTGCATGCTTTGAGGCAGTAAAGTGATGAAAGCATCAGGTATTCATGAAAATGTCATCAAACGTGTAAGAAGTGTGTCCTAAGACACTTTCTTTGCTTGAAAACCCCCCAAAAAGGTTTTGTTTAGTAAAATCCACGTTTGTTCTCTCTGCGGGCTGAAAATCAGTTTAAGAGCATAAAACAAGATGTTGCTGCTTTGAGGCAGTAAAGTGATGAAAGCATCAGGTATTCATTAAAATGTCATCAAACTTGTAAGAATTTTGTCCTATGACACTTTCTTTGGTTGAAAACCCAGAAAAAAGGTTTTGTTTAGGAAAATCCACTTTTGGTCTCTCTGCGGGCTGAAAATCAGTTTAAGAGCATAAAAACAAGATGTTGCTGCTTTGAGGCAGTAAAGTGATGAAAGCATCAGGTATTCATGAAAATGTCATCAAACTTGTAAGAAGTGTGTCCTAAGACACTTTCTTTGGTTGAAAACCCATAAAAATGGTTTTGTTTAGTAAAATCCACTTTTGGTCTCTCTGCGGGCTAAAAATCAGTTTAAGAGCATAAAAACAAGATGTTGCTGCTTTGAGGCAGTAAAGTGATGAAAGCATCAGGTATTCATGAAAATGTCATCAAACTTGTAAGAATTGTGTCCTAAGACACTTTCTTTGGTTGAAAACCCATAAAATGCTTTTGTTTAGTAAAATCCACTTTTGGTCTTTCTGCGGGCTAAACATCAGTTTAAGAGCATAAAACAAGATGTTGCTGCATGCTTTGAGGCAGTAAAGTGATGAAAGCATCAGGTATTCATGAAAATGTCATCTAACTTGTAAGAAGTGTGTCCTAAGACACTTTCTTTGTTGAAAACCCCAAAAGGTTTTGTTTAGTAAAATCCACTTTTGGTCTCTCTGCGGGCTGAAAATCAGTTTAAGAGCATAAAAACAAGATGTTGCTGCTTTGAAGCAGTAAAGGGATGAAAGCATCAGGTATTCATGAAAATGTCATCAAACTTGTAAGAATTGTGTCCTAAGACACTTTCTTTTGTTGAAAGCCCAGAAAAAAGCTTTTGTTCAAGAAAATCCACTTTTGGTCTCTCTGCAGGCTGAAAATCAGTTTAAGAGCATAAAAACAAGATGTTGCTGCTTTGAGGCAGTAAAGTGATGAAAGCATCAGGTATTCATTAAAATGTCATCAAACTTGTAAGAATTTGTCCTATGACACTTTCTTTGGTTGAAAACCCAGAAAAAAGGTTTTGTTTAGGAAAATCCACTTTTGGTCTCTCTGCGGGCTGAAAATCAGTTTAAGAGCATAAAAACAAGATGTTGCTGCTTTGAAGCAGTAAAGGGATGAAAGCATCAGGTATTCATGAAAATGTGATCTAACTTGTAAGAAGTGTGTCCTAAGACACTTTCTTTGCTTGAAAACCCCCCAAAAAGGTTTTGTTTAGTAAAATCCACGTTTGATCTCTCTGCTGGCTGAAAATCAGTTTCAGAGCATAAAAAAAAAATGTTGCTGCTTTGAGGCAGTAAAGTGATGAAAGCATCAGGTATTCATGAAAATGTCATCAAACTTGTAAGAAGTGTGTCCTAAGACACTTTCTTTGGTTGAAAACCCAGAAAAAAGGTTTTGTTTAGTAAAATCCACTTTTGGTCTCTCTGCAGGCTGGAAATCAGTTTAAGAGCATAAAAACAAGATGTTGCTGCTTTGAGGCAGTAAAGTGATGAAAGCATCAGGTATTCATGAAAATGTCATCAAACTTGTAAGTTTTGTGTCCTTAGACACTTTCTTTCATGGAAAATCCAGAAAATATGTATTATTTAGGAAAATCTACTTGTGGTCTCTCTGCAGGCTGGAAATCAGTTTAAATTTAGCTACAGCACTGCATGTCAGTTAGACATCTGGTGGAGAAACTTTTGACTAACGGTGTACACTCCGGTAGTATAAACTCAAAAGTCTGACAGAAGAGGGTTCTGTGGGAAGACCTTCAAATGCTCAATGTCAATGCCATATGTAAGAACAAGATCAAGGGTGGGGCCAAAGCTGTGAGTGGGTTTCTGTACTCTATAACAAAAGCCAAGCGAGTCCAACAATGAGATGAATGCAATGAGATAAGGCAATCATTATCAACATCCACATGCATATTAAAATCTCCTACAATAATAACTTCATCAGTTTTAAGAACTAAACTTGATATAAATTCTGAAAATTCAGATATAAACTCTAAATATGGACCTGGTGGCCGGTACAGAATCACAAATAGAATTGTCTAATGTTTTCCAGGTTGGATGTGAAAGACATTAGACTTCACACCAAAAGCGCAACTATTTTTTTGCGTCACCCAAAACGCGTGAGTTTACTCGCTCGACCATTCACCATGTTCTCTCCATAAGCGTTGAGACGCTCCGCAAGTGTCTCGTCTCCGTAAAGACTGTTATCATTTCATTCATCCACCACGGAATAACTAACCAGTAGTTCTGCTTTATATTTGTTGTGGACATCCCACACACTAACTCCCTCATGTTTGGGTTCATGACATCACCCGTAGGCTCACTCAGCTCGGTCACTTTCACCGATGAATATACTGTCAGATGTATCTGAAAGACTTCTGCTTCCAGCGCTACGAGAGCGGAACACGAGAGCTGATTGGTAGGCCGTAAGGTGAACACTGTTTTCGTTTCAACCCGCTCCACAGTCGCGCATCTACATGATCTTTAGCTTATAAAAAAGAACGAGTTGTGCTAACCTACCAAAAAAAAGTTTGTCGGTGAATTTCCAGTCCATTGTCGATGCGACTATCTTTTATGCAGAACTAGTTTCTTCATAATGTTGGGCGCGTGTGGTGCCATGGTTCGACACGTGATCGTTCTACACCAATGAGGGAGCTGCTGTCAACAGAATGGCAATATGTCGGCTCCCGTGGTTAGATTTACCGTTACCGATAAAGAGGAAAACACCCGAACATCCTCAAAAGTGGGCTAAATGGATCCTAAATAGTGCTGTATTCATAGCTTGTCCTGTATGTATTCCATCATGTAGTGGTGACCTAATGTACCTCCTCGTGCTTGACTGAAGTAATATGCATAAAACAATTTTAGTTTTTTGATTTATTAAGATATTCCGGTGTATTTTCTTTGTCTTCCGTACTGCTCGATTAAGGCGCACGCCATATTGCCATTCTGTTGACAAAAAGCAGCTACCTCATTGGTGTAGAAGGATCACGTGTCAAACCGTGCCACCACTCGCTTACCAAAATCCTATTACGGTCTGAAGAAACTAGTTCGGTATAAAACATAGACGCATCGAGAATCGACTGGAAAGTCAGCGACAAACTTTTTTTTGGTAGCAAAGCACGACTTTTTCTTTTTTTCTGAGCTAAATATTGTGTAGATGTGTGCCTGTGGAGCGGGATTCTTTTTCTAAAGCACTTTTCGTGTCTCACCTTGCGGCCTATGGCCGAGTTGCAAGATTACCGCCTCAAAATTGAAATATTTCCACTAGGGGCGGAAATTACGCCGCTGTAAACGCGCGCTCCTCCGTAAACGCGCGCGCCGCCCACCTCGCATCACCCCAAACACTCCGCCCGGGAAAATATTGAGTCTATCGCAGCCACACGCTGTTACACCCAGACCCTCTGGGTAGTTCTTTGTGTCTGTTTCCATGCTGTTGTCCTCTTGTTCTTCTTCTTTAAATTTGAATGGCGGATCGCAACCAACTTTCCTAGGTGCATACCGCCACCTACTGTACCGGAGTGTGCAGATTCATGAATAGCTGTGTGTTGGATCCACGGCACCAGGCCCGGACCAGACACAAAATTAGGCGTGCCCAGATCCAACAGCTGACAGCGAACTGTATCCACCGAATAGAAATGTGCCACACCCACTCGTCACCCAATGATTCAACTGGAGACTAAAGAGACAGTGAACAGGAAGCAAAGGCCTGGTGAGGACAGGGTAGATGATGATGACATCACACCTCTGCATGACACCAGCTAGCAGTGGAGACTTTGGTTCAAAGTCCTGCATCCCTACCCGCCACCAGGGGACCAAAAACATTGTTCCCTTAACTACACCTTGATACAGGATAAGATCTGAGATCCTGGGGAAAGCCTGCAACACGAGATGGAGGCTTGTGAAAACCCAACTGTGGATCTATGCAGAGAAGCAAGGAGTAGCAGCGGCTGGTGAATGAACACCAGAGTTGCAGATTGTGTGCACTTGTTGACACCTCAGCTCCACATCACAGTGTTAGTCCAGAGTGAAGGCGTGGAGAAGAACAGTGGTGAAAGCAGAGGTTGAGGCTACGGACTGGGTGCTCATACAAATTGAACACTTGCATTACTCCACATTTGAGAACATGTACAGAACTGCACACACATCGGAGGTCCAGTTAGTACTAGAGATACATGCTTAGCCACACATAGTAGAGAGAATACTGATCATGGGGACACTGACAACATGCTTAGCTTATTTCCAGACACTTTTTGGACTGAAGGGTGAACTGATGTGTAACTGATTCCGAAGGCTCCCGTAGAGATAGAGTTAAAATCGTGTACGATTCCAATTTAATCGTCACCAGCATCCCTAAGGATGGAACAGACTGTAGATATTTCTAAAACCATAGAATGGCTGTTATAGGCAGGTGTACTGGAGGGGACGAGGGCCCCCTGGAATACACCTATTAATTAATTTCCTAAAACCTGGAAAACGGGCCTTGATTTGGAGCCAATAAATAAAGTTATAACTTGTTCTTTACCAATTATGCCAACTTATGACATTCCTAACCCAAGCACACTGATGATGATGTGGGATCAGACAAGACATGGTTCTCCTGCATTGATTTGGAAGATGCATTTTTATTTTATTTTGTTTTTTTCTCTTTTCTTCTAGAGGTTGAGTGTTTATTAGGATTAATATTATTGAAAAGGACAAATTTAGGAATTCCATCCTATTTCAAAAGAGGGATGGAAGCACACAACAATTTAATTGACGCCAGAGTATGCAGAGGAGGGCCCAAGTACAGACTAATAGATCAGATAGCAGGTTTAGAATCAGTGACCCCAACGAGAACGATAAAAAATAAATAAAAAAAACATAATATGCTCGATAAATAGAAATATGTAATCTTATCTGTGTTCCTTCCCATAGTTGTGGTGATAAGTAGATGGGGTTCGACGTCGACGGATCCGAAGAAGAGCCGCCATTCCTGTACACATAACTTACGAGTGTTTGACTACATCCCATATAGTGCACACATGCACACACTCAAAGTATAGAATTACAAGACGCATCAGGTCCGACAACGGATCACATTTTAACAACAAACTGCTGGAGAAAGTTGAAAGTGCACTGGGCATAACCCACAAGTTTAGGTCCGTGTATCACACTCAGTCTTGGTTGAGAGAGCCAATCAAACTATTATTAGGAAAATGTGCGAAGGCGCTTACACTGGTACTGATGTTCATGAGATCATTACCAGGCGGGAAGAACAAGTGAGTTGTTAACAGTATGCCAGAGCCACCCAGAGATGGAGGTCATATGCCACCTCTGGATGTCAAATAATTGAAATGTCAGAACACAAAAAAAGCTCTATTTTTTTCTCTCTCACCAAAGCTCTCTCAAACCAGGTTGTTTGAGCCCAGACGATCGTTCTGGAGGCGGCAGAGCCAACCAAAGTAAAAGAAGGTGACTGGGTCAGGGTCAGGGTTCACAAGGTAAAGTGGACTGACTCTAGGTGGACTTGTCCGTACGAAGTGAAAGAGGTTACTTCACACTCGTTCCAGGTCAAGGGTAAGGCAGAGGCACATTGGCACCACCTGACACATTGTGCCCCAGCTACCTGTCCAACAAAGACATTGACAAACGATCCGATCTAAAAATGTTGATGCCACAGAGGTCGTTTCAGGGATCCTGATTGCCCAGCTAGAAACAGTTGGGAGTCAGGAACAGTTGGAAGTGAGCCAAAAAGTTTTAATAGTAGACTAACCCTTGCCTTTATTGTAGGATTAGTCATGTGAGGTTTAGAAACCCCCCCGCCAAAAATAGGTTCCATTCGCCTTCTGGACTGAAACCTCTTTCAATCCTGGGGGACTGACAATACACACAAAACCGTCCGATTCCGGCACTTATTCTATTGAAATCATTGAGTCTGGAAAAGACTGCATTGGAGATATAATTATAGTAGAATCAACCTCAAAAGTTTCAGCGATCCAGGACAATAAGATTAGATAAGAGTCAGAATCTTCTCCCGAAGTGATGAAATACATAGATCCGACTAATTTCATAATGTATGTTGCATAAGAGTTACTGTATGTTAGTATTATAGATTGACGAAGCCGGTTTACATGAAGTAACTTACAATAACAAAAACGGGACTTTTATTGTGAAAGTGACTTTAATGCGGAAGATAACAAGGACGGGACTCTTATTGTGAAAATACTTGTTTAGCGACTTGACCGGGGTTAGTGACATTCGACCCCTCTAGCGGAACTTTGAACTAATCACTAGGCGTTAAAGGCTGGACTCCCCCTTGAGTGTAAGGATTGGCTAATTTTGAGTCTAAGACTCTGTGGATTGGAGATAGCGATCTCTTCAACAGGTATCTCGACGCCTGAAGGCTGAGGAGGCAGAGGAGCCGAGAGCCGATGAAGAGCACGATCAACCACCCACGATGCCGTCCAGGGGAGTCATGTCATATCCAGGGCCGATGCGACACCAGTGGAAGAACAACAACAAGCCTGACCAGGACGATCCAGACGAAATTGAGTTTGAGACCACCGGATAAAGACCCCATCGACAGCCAGCGGAGACCAGACCCAAACAGGGTTGAAGCAAACGAGTTGCAGCGGGGACCGGATCATCAACGGGATAACAGGGTGCCAACCTGCAACTCTCCTCCGGCCGTTAGGGTGCAAGACCCAGGCCAGCCCAAACACTCTCAATTTCATCTCTTTCCTTCTACCCCTGCACATGACAGATTTAACGCACACAGACCTACTGACTTCTCAGGGGCTAAAGATCTAAGAGGGTGAGTCGGGGTACAACATGACAGGAACCACGCCCCTATTCCCATCCCTAACAGAGAGAGACTATCTCCCCGAGAACATTACAAGCTTACAGTTCTTATGGGACCCTAATCTCAGTGAGGCCAGGCCATGACGAAGATCTGGCATAAAGAGGGAAATACATGTTTCCGCTGTAAGTGTTCACATCCAGCGGATGTGAAAAGAGGGATTTGTAAAGAATATATACTTTTGCTTAGCTTACCATATTATTGTGTGCATACAATGCACGGAAGGTCAAAAGCTTCAGCAGGCTCTCTCTCACACAAACACACACACACACATTCTCTCTCTCTCTGTCACCCCCACACACATACACCTATACAGGCCCTTTGCAGATCCTGGGAACGACCTTCTGGCTAGCTAGTCCCATCCCGAAAGAGATAAGATTGTTTTGGGAGACTCTCGAGCCCAGTAGAATCTTCAAAAAGCAACAAGTGAATCATATCTTTGCCCTGCACATGAACTCTTCAAGCAGAATTAATTAACCCCATATACACTGGAACGAGAAACAACATGCACACACTACTGATGGCTGGAAGACCTGGAAGACCTGGGTGGGGCCTGGAGGGTTGGACTACACCCTGTGCTCCAATGAGGCTCCTAAGTCTAAACCACGGGCCGCCTCCTACTTATTATGATCCAATCAAAAATGCTCTTAGAGACTTTATATGCATAACTTATCTTTTGGAATTTCAGTCTGTCAGGAACCGAGCGAGCGGAGTTCCTTCCTACAGACCCGTGTACATGTATACTACTGTGATACTCTGTTGGAATAAACCTGATTGAAGTTCAACTAAAATCCTCCTGCAGTACGGCTGGTCTTTCCTGCACGCTTAGTCGTGGATTGGTTAAATCGCGACAATGGAAAGGTCACGGAAGGTCAAATGCTTCAGCAGGCCCTCCCTGACTGACTGACTGACTGACCATTTGCAGATATCCTGAGAACGACCTTCTGGCTAGCTAGTCCCATCCCGAAAGAGATAAGATTGTTTTGGAAGACCATTTAACCCCATATTCACTGGAACGAGAAACAACATGCACACATTACTGATGGCTGGATAAGGAAGACCTGGGTGGGGACTGGAGGGTTGGACTACACCCTGTGCTCCAATGAGGCTCCACAGGCCGCCTCCTACTTATTATGATCCAATCAAAAATGCTCTTAGACTTTATATGCATAACCTATCTTTTGGAATTTCAGTCTGTCAGGAATCGAGCGAGCGGAGTTCCTTCCTACAGACCCGTGTACACGTATTCAGCAGCTTGTGTGATACTCTGTTGAATAAACCTGATTGAAGTTCAACTAAAATCCTCCTGCAGTACGGCTGGTCTTTCCTGCACGCGTAGTCGTGGATTGGTTAAATCGCGACAGCATTAGAATTCAATTACCCAAAAAACTGGAACACAGCCCTCTTCAATTAATCAATCCATTTATTTTTCACATGAAATCATACAAGGGAAAGTTACACCTCCCGTACACTCCTTCAATTTGTGCATTAACATTTATTTTATTCACCATAAAGCCCACGACTCATCTTTCCTCTTGCCAGAGTCCTCTGTTCTGTTGAATAGGTATACAAGGTATATAGAAAAAGAGTAACTTGACTGGGCAGCCCGGTATTTGCAGGATTTTGCGAAGACACTCGGACATTACAGTTCCTGATATAGAATATATGTAAAACTGATGCAGCACGGAAGTCATCGTTGGGCAGCAGAATGTCTGGCGCACAATTAAACGCACAGCAAGCAATATTATTTGTCAGATTTTTGCATGAAAAAGATCACAAACAATGCTGTGAGATTAGGTTCAGTGATGCAAATTAAATGAGACGACACCCATCAGACAGCTTGTGCCTCTGATGGCACCCAGCTATCACTCAATAAGCTCATGCCTTTAAATAATGTAAAATGACTACCTTGAATTCCATTTTCTCATACTTAAAAAATGTTCAAATATCACTTCCATGAGGCTGTTCTCAGCAATTTATGCATTTCTACCTTTATTAATCAATCACTTTATTTCTTACAATAAATTGTAATGTACAACTCCAGTGAAAGACAGATTTGATGATTGTAATATTCTCGGTCACCCCTTTTACAATAAGATTGAGGCTAACAAACTATCAAAACGCACACAAACCATGAATGTATTATTGACAAGCCATAGAGGCAGTTCTAATTAGTTGTTCTCTGGATTGAGGGTAGACTGGTTCTCGTAATTCACTATTCTTCTCAAGGGAAAAGTGGTATAACAACAAAGTATGGGCCGGCCCTTGCTGGTTTTGCAGCAGATCAGTCTCCAATTCTGAGCCTTGAACTCTGCTTAAGAATAAGCACGGTGGCTCAGTGGTTGGCACTGTCGCTTGACAGCAAGAAGGTCCTGGGTTCAAATCCCGGTCCTCCCGGTCGTCCCAGGTCCTTTCTGTGTGGAGTTTGCATGTTCTCCTCGTGTCTGTGTGGGTTTCCACCGGGTACTCCGGTTTCCCCCACCATCATAAAGACATGCACACAGCTTTCACCATGGTTCGTATGGTTGTGAATGAATGTTGGTGCTGGTTGGAGGGGCCGTCGGTGCTGATTGGCTGCCACGCTTCCGTCAGTCTGCCCCAGGGCAGCTGTGTCTACTGATGTTGCTTACCACCACTGGGTTGACTGTGTGTGTGTATGACTGGACTCTGAACTCTGTAAGTGACTTTGGGTACTCAGAAAAGCGCTATTGAAATCATTATTATAATGGCCAGCAGGTTGAAAAAGGATGTCTAATTGTATATATTTATTATCTATACATTATAAATATGCATTTTTGCTGTTAATCACTTTTATCAAGTTTCTTTCAATACAGCAGTATGTTCATTTAGTAAAATATGCTTAAAGTACAATAGACAATTAAGCAGAGTATTAAGGCAGTGGTCACCAACCTTTTTGAGCCCAAGATCCCTGACCTCCGCCTTCATGACCGGCAAGATCTACCTATTGAGCCGTTGAGAGAAAACGACGGTCCAGACTGGACTTATGACTTGAGGCTTTTTGTTGGGGCCTAGTTCTAATTGAATGAAATTAAAACACTTTGGTCCAGCTTTCAAATTGATGAGACCGCGATGGGGCGATGGGTCGGGTGACGCGGAAAGAACTCGTCACACGAAACCTTCACTGTGATTGGTCAATCCGTTTGTCTGTCAACATTTTGCGAAAAACACAACCAATGAACATTCAGTAAATCACAGAGGCCCCGCCCACCTCACAGGTGAGGCTCATTAGCAGTCCGTCAGTCAGAACCAAAGAACAGGAGGAGGACTGTGAGCCTCATGGAGAGATGAGATTGTTCTGTAATGTTTGATGTAGAACACGTGGGGTTGTGTGTCATATGCAAAAGACTTTAAAAGGTGAATAATTTTGTTGTTGTAAAATGTATAAAATGCCCCCAGCCTCCAGAGTGACAAATTTGAATGTGAGTCAGTTTCCAAGGCCACTGGTTCTGGTTCTGCTGTTCAGTGTTGAAGATGACAGGACCAATGGGTCTCTAATGCACCTTGTTTACTAATCTGATGTTTCACTGAAGAAACTATTCATCCTCCAGGATATTAAATACCTAGCTGGACCTACAGGTAGGAGCCTCTCTGAAAACAAAGCTCTGAGTGAAGGTGTCTTTAAAAACAAATACAATTAAACAAGTGTCTAAAATACACACTGTCTGAAGTGATTACTGCTTCATTTACAAGATTTAGTGTTTAGAAGAAAAAAAACTGATTAATCGCGATTAATCGCATTTCAAAATGTGCGATTAATTAGTAAAAAAAATGTAATCGATTGACAGCCCTAATTAATTTACATTACAACACGACACTGACAACATGATCAGTCAGTGCAACTCATGTAAGTTCAGCTCTCATCATAATGCCATCAAGTCATGTGACTCCAGTCAGTGTGATGGCTGTGACTGAACTCTGTCTGTTAGCTTGTAGTTAGCACAGACAGACATTCTGAGGTAGTCTGTGAGCTGTCTGTCAGTAGTATTACTGACAGACAGCTCACAGACTTTGATTTTGTGATTTTCTCAACTTCACTCACAAGTTTTTCGGAGCAAATTTGGTATTCATGAAAGTTTTCTCATCTGGGACTGGTTCTCAAGTCAGCCGGTTGGTGAATATGTTCACATCAAGTCTACAGACATCCTCAGATTTAAATAATTATAATAATAATAAATATGAGATCACCATTTGTGACTCCTGCATCTGTGCTTTTTCAAATAATAGAATAAATACAATTGCAATCACTTCCAAGTAAACCAGATTGCTCCATCAGACAAGAAAAAAAGCTCAATGTTGAGCTTTTGTTTTGAAGGGCAACAGCAGAAAAGCTGAACTCACGGAGGTAAGACCTGGCAAGTCGACAAGAATCTCTGCAGTTGGGCATGCGCAGGCATACTTTGTTAATGCCGTACGTAAACATTTACACTAAGATACAGGCATTACAACATTTATTTATTGATGACGTAGTTGTATGTCCTTATACTTTGACCTTGTATAATATGTAAAGTTATGAATAAAGGTCTTTCTGCATTTCCCCTGCTCCCCACCTGTACTATACGCTCCCTGCTTTGGGGGAGCGCAGCTCTGAGAACACGGCTGTCAGAGAATCGTTTTCAGGCGGAAATCTTCCAGTCAGGAAGAAGACGTTTCAGAAGACACTTCAGAAAATGTTTGAGAACGAGGAACAATGTGTTTCTGATTTTATTTTCATTTTGGAGATCGAGGGAACGTCTCCGAGATCGACCGGTCGATCGCGATCGATGGGTTGGTGAACACTGCTTCAAGGCCTACCACGGCATTGCTCGTTCTGGGAGTTGTCTGCGGTAGTCATTTATCGTAACATTTGTATTGCCTAAAAAACTCTTTTCAGATTTTGCTTGTACTCGGCCAACCTGCCAAACTCAAGTCTTCAAAATCATAGTCTATAAACCAATGATTGATGTCATGATGACAACATCCACTTCTTCAATACAGTGTATGGTTGGCAGTATATCACCAGGCACAAATACATTGGCATATTTGGCATGGTCCAAACTGTTACTTCTTTGTGTTTTAAACTAAAAGTCTTGCCAGGCTTTATATGTTGCACCTTTAATAACTGCAGGTATTTTTAGGTTAGTGGTGCTTTACAACCTTTAAGAACCACTATACAGAAAGCTGAACAAAATAAGTCCCAAAAGGTAACAGCCGTTTAAGTATTCTTAGCCATATGTTTTTCTGCATACAGAAACATATTGCTCTTAATGGACATTTTTGCTTGTATTTAACTTTTTTCTACCTTTTAAGCCTTTTTCTTAAAAACAAAGCATTCCTTCATCAAGGCTTGTCAGTCAATCAGTTTCAACTTCCACCTGTGATAATATATTACAGTTTAGCTTCCAGCTTTTATAGCATTGTCTATCAACTTATCTTTCTTTTAGGTAAATGCAGTTAAGCTTAGAACTTTGCTCATTTTAAATTACATCAGCAGAGCTTCAAAACGTGTTTTAGCTGTTTACATGCAAACTACAAATGCTCTTTACGTACAAGTACGCTTATGTTCAACTTTGTTCTATTGATTACACTTTTTAAAGCACAAATAATAATAAAATGTAGCTTTATGTCATGAATACCCTTGACATTTTGCATCCAATGGGTCACTTCCATCTTTTCTAGTAATGCATTTATTTTCTCTGCTTATTTCTGGTTTATCTTCCAATTCGGATTTAGTTTCAGCAGTGCACTGCTGTGCATTTTGGATTCTTCAGAAAAATCATTTCACATTTTAGTCAGCATTACTAATTAATTTTGATATTTCTGTATTGCAGCATTACTATTTGCTGTTTTCACTATGTGCATTTTATTTTTGTATTATTCTAAGAAACTGAATTCAGGGCTACTTGTGGTTCCTATAGTCCTAAAAAGTAGGTTGGGAGCCATGGCCTTCAGTTATCAAACTCCTCTTCTATGGAATCAGCTTCCATTTTTAGTTCGGGGAGCGGACAGTCACCAAATGTAAGAGTAAACTTAAGACTTTCCTCTTTGATGGCGCTTATAGTTGGGGGTGAATCAGGTTTGCCCTGGTCCAGCCCCTAGAGATCTTAGGATATACTGAGCGCCTCTACAATGTTCCGTGTGAATTCATCTCCTATGAATGCACAATACTAACGTTGCTCCTTTTCTGAAGTATTTGTGCCCTACCGCCATTATCATTGTTATTGCTAGTTGCAATGCAATTAGTTAATTATTGCCAATACCATTACTGCTTTTATTATCATTATTATTCTACTTCATCTATTGTTACTGTTATTTTTTGAGAGAGAGATCCTCCTATGTTGCTCTGCCGGAGATTTCTTCCCTTTTAAGGTTTTTTTGGGGGAAGTTTTGGGATATTCAAAAATAAATTACATTGAAAAATGTAATTTAATTGTTAGCTGAAGCACACAAACAAATATGTGAAGCTCTGTTTTAATTGTTCTTCTTCCAATATCTTAATCTCTTCATTGTAATGTCCTCTCTCTTTGTGTGCGTGTGTGTGTCTTAGAAGGGGTTGATGCGGAGTCCTGTTCCCAGAGGGGAGAAAGGATTGACTTCTGCCCACATTAAGGCATCATTTAGAGAGATCGCTGATTTATCATCCTCGAGCAAAAACACTGGACCCTGCACATAAAAAAGGAAAACAATGAGATTAAAAAAAATCACAATTAGACAACAAACTTTAGTGGATACAAACCACCAATAATAAAGAAGCACACACACCTGTATTCTGTGTCCAGTGAAACACGACAGTTGAACATCTGAGTGGCTTGGCAGATTGGAGCCCGTCACATAATCAGCACCACAAAGGACTAAACCATCTAAGAGATAAAAGGAACAAATGTTGCTGGTTAACCATTATACATATGTTTGTATTACCATCAACTTTTTAAGATTTAAAAAGTCCCTAATTGTTAGTCTACCTCCTCTGCTCCTTCATTAATGCCCTCTAAGCCATTAAATCAAAGAGCTTCTTAGCAGTAGCCAATCACTTACACTCGTTATCAGCCTAACCTGCTGTTCCTGAGGCACACTGCCTCCAGCATATGCAGGGGGCTTATTTAGCTGATCCCAAAATATACCTTTTATAAGCATTATTTTATTTTATAAAATCCAACGTAATTTTATTTAAAAACGTACCATGTTTACAGTTCAAAACATTAATGTAACGATTTGATGCACCATAACAGATTATAGCTTGAAGCTAATGTGCATCTGGCAGGTCAAAACAAGGAGAACACATTAACAAACTAAATCATACCAGAAACACAGAGACACACACAATATAAAGCTACACAAAATAGCACATCAAACATGTTTCTATGTCAGATAAAAGCCATGAAGAGGGACTTCAAGGCCCATAAATTCTTCATATACATTTTGGTTTAGAAATGTTATTCATACCAGGGTGTGTTGGTTTGATTCTCCTGTCGAGGCAGCTAAACTCCTCTCTTTGACACTCTGATGATGTACTGTGGAAAACAAACGGACAAAGATACAATTATCAAGCTATTTATCAGACCTCATCCACGTACAGTGAAAACAACAATCACTAATAATGGACATCTGTTGTCAAATTTAAAGTTAGTAGTATGGAAATAGATATATATATATATATATATATATATATATATATATATATATATATATATATATATATATCAGTGTGTGAGTGTATTTCCACCTAGAACAACACATCCTGAAGGACGGCACCAAAGGCAATGATACCTCATACATCTCTATTCTAGTTCCATACTTATATGGGGAAATATCTAGAAATCAAAATTCCTCTTTATATGATTTAATGTTGTAAGAGCCAAATGTTGTGCAGGTACATGCATGTCATATGTATACAATGGGTGGCGCTGTTGAGGGTATTTTTGTACACCTATATTAATCAAGAGGTAATTGGCGACGGCAGGTGTTTTGACCCCGGAACGGGAAAGGGTTTTGACCGTATCGCGGTGAGCTTGTTGTTTGTTTTTGATACCGGACTTAAATATCATTAAAACATTTCTAGAACATCCAACGTGTCAGAGGCAATTGTCGGGATGGAACAGCAAGCACTGAAGAACCATCTAGCCGGAGGAAACCAAAACGCCTCAGTAGCCCATTTGTTAAAGGGCTCCTTTAACAAATGTGACACAATGTTGCAGCAGGATTGTCCATAATTGTCCACAATGCTGCTGCCATCTAAAGCAACAACATTGAAATCAAGGTAGTTTGATTATTTACCTGTTCCTTTTCTAAAGGTGACCAGTCAAAGATGGCTGCTGTGAAAAAGACATCCAATCACTATTGTGCAACCGCACAATAGTGATTGGATGTTGATTGGATCGAGAGACAATCTGTATTTGTAGTGCTTTACAATCTGTACATATAGACATCCGTGTCCCAGAACCTCACATCGGATAAAAAAAAAAAAGATCAATTAAAGTGGTGCTGTTTTGGGGGATCTGTCACAGCGCAGCTGTTGCGCACGCAGATATCTCCGGGCGGCAATAGAATAGATACCAAGAATTGTTACCAAGAAAGACAAAATTGACAACACTGTCAGCCAATAGGAGACAGAAAGGTGTCGCCATATTTGAAACGTGAAATCCGATTAGCTGAAATTGAACTTCCTGACAGCTGACTATGACGCTCTAACAGTTCATACGATAGTACGAAGCTATATGTCGCTAGTTCCGGAAACGTTCTGAGTGGGCCGACTCCTGACAAGATTATGATATTTGAATTGTTATTTCAGTTGGTGTTTGAGTTGTGTTGAAATGGCTCACTGATACTTGTAGCCCAAAATATTGTTTACGTGTCAGTGTTGTGTGTTGTGTGTGTTCTCCCCTCCCCTTGTTTTCTCCTCAGGTAGCGTCAATTGCCACCTCCACAGGCCAATCTTACTGCACCTGGGTGCAGAAGGAGAGCTGGCCAATCGGCTGAGAGGGCCCTGTTTAAAAGGCTGAAGACAGAAGAGTTTCGGGGAAGTGTTTGGTGGTTTTTCATTGTCTTGAATGTGGACACTGCCACCCAGAGAGGTGGAGGTTTATGGTGAGAAGTTGTGGACAGTAGAAACACTAGGCTATTGGTTGTTGCTGCCTCTGTATTGTTTTTGACTCAAACTTTGTAGAGAAGCTAGTGGAGCCATTTTGTTTGTTGCTTTTCAGAGAGGTAGACAGGCCTAGTTTTGTTATCTTGAGTTCATTTGTTTGGCACAACCGCAACTGTCCCGATCTCTCACATATCAGTTGAACCTTTGTCTTTTGTGTTGTAAATAAATATTATTTGACCACGTTACTCCTGTTGTTGATGTTTATCACTTATTCTTTGACTGTCCTGTGTTCGTCTCCCCGCTTATTTCCTGGACTAAAAAGGAGATGTAACAGTAGTTGACTCCATCTTCATGGATAGTTATGACATCACGGTCCCCAAAGCATGAATCCCTGAAGACACAAAGGCTTTTTACTTCAAAAACTCACTTTCCAGATCCAAGAATTTACTCCCAGTCATTCTAGAAATGACCTGGCGAGACATCGTAGCCCGATGGCGTGGAGTAACCGCTTCATTACAATATTATTTTCGCTTCTCTTTAAAAAGATAATTGTTTCATATCGCAACAGAAAAATTATAAATCCAAGAAGAATCTGACAAAAGTTCAGAGAAAAGTCACAATAACAAATCTGTGTGTACTGCTTTCAGCCCCACGAACAGCGCCATGGATTTATAACCACAGGATGGTGAGCCGACAGATGTTTTAGAGACAGGAAAAAAAGTATTTTACCGTCAAACCTTTACACACAATATGTCAGTGACTTCTTATAATCACGCAATGTGGAACACGCTAAGGTGTATTTTGTGCATGTCAAAAGGCCTCCGACCTGCCTGCAACTCCTCTTCCCCAGAATTCTTTATTCTCCAGTTATTCAAACAGCAGACAGGACTGAGAGCTGTGATTCGCCAGCCCTATTCAATAAAGCGTTGTTAACCCTTATATGCCTGACATTGTACAACCTCCTGGCCATTTTAAGTTTCCTACATACAAACCCAATTAAGTCTGATGTTAGTCTGCCATGAAAGGAGGCTCAACACACACTACTTTTCTAATTTCTAATGTGTTTGACGTACCAATGCCTTGATCACTTTAAAATATGGGAATGTCTGGAAGCTTGTGCCATTTTGCTTCTTTTCTTCAAAATATGTTTTTTTTAAATAATTTTTCCACCGGTTGTAGACTTGTTCGACCAGCCTCCCTCTTTCATTCCTTCAACCACCTTCCTGAGATGGAAAATCCTGTGAGTTGTGACAGGGTTCCTCCCTTTCCCATCTTCACCTTTAAACTTCATATATTACATACTGCCCAATTGGTGTTCATTTATTGTGTGTTTTTTGTTTGTTTTAACTTCAAAGTGTCATTGATAACATTAAATAGTAACCTACTTGCTGTTACTTTGTGTGCAGGCCCGCCAGGCATCCAGCTCCACAGACAGTTGCTCAATATTCAGAGGAACATACACTTCCCTCCGCTTCAACAGCTGACTAAGGAAAAAAAAGAAAAACATGGTTGGACTGACCTAAAAAATATTCATCCAATTTTAACCTGATTATAGCAATTACCAAGGTAAAAAAATAATGAATGAGCTGTACATCAGTACAAATTATCACTGCAAAACATAAAATGCATTCTTGATGTATACCCCAGTTTCTTTCTGAAAACTCCTCCAGTAGCAAATCCTTGTGAGACTCATTGCCTATTTTACCTTGCTACACTATGATTATTGTATATTTAAAGATTCTGGAACAATACCCGCTACTATAACTGGGAAGGCATCAAATGGGGATTTTAGTTCAAGAGTAAATAAGAAACCTAGGACTCATTGTTGGAGCGTTACTAAACAGAACAACTTGTATTGTAATGAGTGGTAATATAAAAAAACAAAAATATAATATATTCAGTGTTTTTGAAGCAGAGCGCTAGAAGCATTTAGGTTGAAGGGGACAGCTACACAGAGTTGTTCCTAATCACAAGTGTGACATCTCCGTCAATAATACTTATTGACACGTGCGCACACACCTGGTATATTCGTAGAGTGCAGGTACGATGCTAAAGTACTGTCTTCTGATGGCCAGCAAACCTCCAATGTAACCACACAGGATCAACAGCTCACTGCGGACCCTGCAGGGGGAGGGGGGGGGGGGGGGGGGGGGAGTATAGTTTGTTTCAAAAACACTTTATTTTTCAAAATCCCATGTTTTGTTTTTGAAAAAGAGACTGTACAAACGCCAACTCCTCTCCAATGACGGAAAAAAACTAAAATCATTTAAACACCAGCATTAAAAGAGAGTGGTTTGAAAAAACAAAGAAGAATATAAACCAATAAATTAAAAACACACATGGGGCTTTCACATGTCTATCCTGCATCTTATTTTTGGCACCATCTTTCTTAATCTGCATATCTCTTTATCAGACAGGCCGGACTCTCATCCTTCCGGCTCATGTGGTGCCTGGCAGAATTATAAAACAAATGCAGGTCAGTGAAGAAATCAACAACTTCGACCCATTTGTTATTTTTTGTTCTTTGAAAAAAAAAATTCTGTCAGCCGTAAATATTTTTAAAGTTAAAACCAGAGGAGTGTCGCTGCTGTCTGACCCCCTCCTCGTCACTGCTCCCTTCGGACTGCCCCTGACTGGTCTCCTCCACCTTGCTAGCCTTTGCCTCACTGCCTACAGTTTGAGTTTGTTGCTTCTTCCGTGCTTCATGCTCCTCCATCTCTGCTCTTTTTACCTGCCCAGCCCCTTCCCACCCATCTACACTTTCCTCTTCTGCCTCTACAACTCCACCCACCTGCTCTGCCAGCTCTATGGGCTTCTCCCCAGTACCACTTTCCTTTTTATTTCCTTTCTTCATCCTCACCATTTCTCACCTTACCCACAGAGACTTACTGCCCTGGGCAGCATCACCACCACCCCATCATACTCACCACATGTGGGTCGGGCATGCCGCGGCTGCAGCCCCCATCAGAGAGGTAGCCACCGCTGCCCCCCCCCCCCCCCCTAGACACGGCCGACACAGCTAACCCCGCTACCGCACCACAAGCAGCTTCTGACAGACCCTCACGATGTGCCCCTCCTTCCCGCAACCGAGCCATTTCATCACAGACGACATCACATAAATCATGTAATCATACTCGTCCACCCAAATGCTGAAGCGGAGGTTGAGCTCCCCGCTCCGGTCGTTGAGGACCATGTACAATTAGCGGCGGTGAGACACTACATGCTTCAGGAGGTGGTCTTTAAACCCTGATGAGATTATTTTGATCGGGGAGACCACTTTCCTGGGTCGGGAGAGCTCTCTGCTGAGAAACTCGTCGGTGACAAACGGAGGGACGTTAAACACGACGACTCGAGTTGCGGGCTGCACCAGCGGGAACACCGGTACAAACAAATCTCCCACAATGAGACCCGCCTCTACTACCCGGTTTACTTTCCCCACCTGATCCAAGAAGATCACCACAGCACCTTTTATACCAGTGGCGCAGACTTGACGCTGCCGTGCCTGACCTTCTCCCCCACGGCCATCCCGATATCCTCTACGCTGCATGGGAAGTTGGCAGTGAGTCTAATGCCGTGCTTCCTCGTGAGACAGGTGTCTCCATTCACCAAGACGCCGAAATCGGGAAAACAACCAAGGAAACACCCAAATAACCACCAACAATTTAAACTGATGTGAAACCCAACCAATAAACCAAATGAAATTAATATACATTACTATTGAAAGAACGAAAGAAAGAAAATACACGCAGCTCACTCGCTCACACACCCATGCGCTCCAACTCTCGGAATGAACTGAGAGAGAGGGAGAGGGAGAGAGAAAGAGAGATCAAGATGGGAAAACAAACGGCATTGGTGAAAGTAATTTAAAAAAAATATTTATACTAAGTATTAAATGCTCTTGCCCAGTCAACTTGGCCATGATGAGGCAGTCAGTTCTGATATAACTCAACAGGTCCAGGATTGGTTGAACAATATCCACTGTCCAATCAGGTCGATTCAGATGTTCTGGTGAGGATGAAATTCAAACAGTTTTTGATTGATCATTGCTTTATTAAGACAGACATTTAGATTAATTGTTTCAGTTTCAGACTGTCTGCAATACACAGTTGATTATTAATAAGGGTGAAGAGCTAATGAATGTTTATATTGTGATTCACTGCATGGAAACTAGTCATTCATTGATTAAACTTGTTAACACACAAACATGTGAAACTATGATGGAATGGCTATTTCTATCTATGTATTCAGTAGATATTTTTTTTACTAAAAGTATGGGCAGAAAAATGTCAATCACACAGTTGATAGCATGTCAGAATCTAACTTTTACAGCAATCAACATGTAAATAGTGCCAAACTGTATCGTATTAAAAGGTAATTTGTGCCATTATATTGTTATGATAGGTGGATATCAACAAACAGACACACACTGAGCCAATGAGCAGCCAATACCTTTAACATGATCTAGCCCTATCCTAAGGGCATTCTCTGGTTCAGAGCTCAGCAGGTGGAATTTTACTGCTGAAAACAAATCTCCTTCACACATGGCTGCTTCTGCCAGGGCCTTACATTCCTCTATTGAAGGGAGACCGCACTTGAATGACAAACAACACATAATCATAGTCACTATAGTCATCACAACATCAAACATGGAGCATCCATTCCATTTCATCTTTTCATCATAATGATTGCCTACTCACACTTTCATGAAATTGGTTGATTTCAGTGACACTTCCTGGGTAAAATGCACACAGCTTAGCCAATAGAATGTGGTTGTCAGGAATCATTCGCAGTAGGTCAGCTGAGAGTTCCCTAAATGTAACAATGGTAGAGATAAAAGTTCTAGTTTGCATGGACGACACTTTAAAAGCAGCCACTCTAGGTGTGATGTTAAGAACAGGGACTAGTGTCCTGATGCAAAGTCAAACCTATCTTGTAAATTGATATTTTGAGTTGTTAACACAAAACCAAATATGGTTAAATCAGCTAACTGGTTATGAGCAAGATGGGGTTTGAAACATTAAAACATCAAGATCAAATCTACTCAAAAAAGAAGGGAAAAATAAATACAACATTCTAAAAGCAACAATAGCTAAGTAGCGAAACCCGGTGTTATTTGGATAACCTTTAAAGTATACAGAAGAAGAATATAGGTTACTCTAACTAGACATGCATGAATTGAGACATACCATGTAGTTGTCCTCATGTATTTCCTGGCCAAGAGTTCAAGACTGTATGCAGTGCTCTGATTAGCTGCCTCTCCCAGGACAATACCCACGCATGCTGCCAACTCCAGCTCATTACCTCGGATAAGACTCGACATGGCAAACTAAAAGCAAAATACACACACACACACACACACACACACACACATAGTACATCCTCATTTCAGTCACAATATATATATATATATATATATATATATATATATATATATATATATATATATATATATATATATATATATATATTAGATTAGATCAGATATTCCATTATTAGTCTCACAGAGGGGAAACTTCGGGATCATAGCAGTGATAAGAACATTATTAACAGATGAAAATAGAACACAAAACACAATAACAATACGAAATATGAAATACAAAATACTAATACTAAAATACTAAATATACAGAGGAAACAAAATATATAGGCAATGAATATGAAGAGGAATATATATATATACACAATAAATGTGAATATAAAGGTGAGACATGAAACTGCACGATATTCTTCCACAATGTGTATACTAAGTAATGGAAATACACCGTTTGAAAATCATTGTAATATGCACAGACACTGGTGTTTACCTTGATGTTGTCCACAGCTAGGTGGCAGCATGCCGCCCGGACAGAGCCTCCGTCCTGGAAGTACCACTCAGCTAGTTCCTTACATACCTTATGGAGGAAACTGGATAGAAAATGAGAAAATCTAGCCAGGATAGTTATAAAGAACACCTCATCTCAGAAATATTCTAGGTATCATTTCAGAAAACAATTAAACGGTTATTTTGTATTCTACAAGAGTGAGTGGAGAAGTAGTATGATGCCCTTTTGAAAACTTTAAATCGGGGGATCCGTTTCTCCACATGACTTCTCCTTCAGATTGCATATAATAAAATTCACTTAATAAAAACATAAATACAGGGTTATATATAATAAGTTTGATCTCCTGTACAGTGAGGAAGGGGATGCAAAAATAATAATATTTAGCTATATTTTGGCAAGATTATGAGTGTTCAGAATGAGTGGATAGCCAAAGGATAAAGAGATGATGTTGCATATGTAGTTCAAGTGGCAATTTCTTTCACAAAACACATGTTTATTACATGCATTAACTACTGTACATATGCATACAAATTGTTCCAGTAGCTGTGCCTACTGTGTGGAAATGTTGTATATTGTTGTTAACAGTTGGTTACCTGATTGGCAGGTTGCACCCCTGTCATCAGGTGATTGATGACTGAGTGGTTGGAAGACTAGAAAAGCGCTTAAGAAGTAGTCCATTTACCATACAGGTACATACATGAAATAAGGCATTTGTATTAAACCAATCCTAAACATTTAAGAGCAGTTGTCTGCTGTGAAAGACCCGGGTAGCAACAAGGGGTTTAATGTCTTGCTGAGAGTAAAACCAGGCCGACAGTAAAACTAGGGGATCGTATTGACATCTGTGTGGTTTAAAGTTTGCCATAAAACCTATTCACAAGCTACAGATAGCTTATCGAGATGAACCATTTAAAATATGTCCATTATTGTATTTGTATATTAGGTATTTGTGAATAAACTGAGCTTAATTTAGGTAATTGTTCCACTGTGATACTTGATCCCAATTGGAACCATTAACATATGTGCCTCTTATATCAGTCTATTGAAGTGAGGGATATAGTGTGAAAATCACATGACGTTCTTGTCAATGTTCTTTGTCTCTCTGGGAAGCAGCTGCAAAATCTGCTGTTCCTCTTGCATTCAGCGTCATCATTTGATGTGACATTGACGTATTCGGTGGTAGTAAGAACTACATGCCGTTTCATATTAGATATATCCGCGCAGCCACTCATATTCAACTTCCTCACTATCTTCACCGGTTTTGCCAACTAGTTATTTTTCCAACTTCTAAAATGGCATCCCAAATGCAAAGGAGGGGAGCGCAGAGTAGATCAGGAGCCATTTGACATTGTTTTCGATGACTCTGATCATATATTTAACCATATTTATTCAAGCCAGAAAGGCAGAGACCTTGACTACAGCGGGGAGAATATGGCCAACGGGGACTCGTCAGAACCTGAGTTATCAAGAACAAACACAGACTATTGTGCTTTGAATGTCAGCTTGGGCAGCTTTTATTGGATACTGTACGAATCCTGCCCCCGAGAATGTGTGCGTTACTATGCATGAAAATGATCCTCCTCACTTGAACAGAGGTGTGATGGAGACCATCTTCAGTATCCATTTTATTATTATCTATACGTAAAGGTGCAACTCGACTAGACTGCGTTTAGACTGGGCGTAGTGCATCTTGGTACATGTTGGCAATTCCGGGACTCTCCACGAGAAGGGGAACCGAGGATAACTCAACTTTTGTTTTTAAGAAAGCACACACACTAAGGAATTTATTGTTTTAATGAACTATAAGTACCATCAACACTGATTAGACATTCATGTAAAAGCTGGTTAATAGTGAAATGTTTTTTTTCCATTTTTGTCAAACAACCCCCTAAGGATTTTGTTTATTGTCATCTATCCCAGTGTGTCTACAAACATTTATTACCTGTTGGATGCTAAACTACTCAGACGTCTTTCTGATGTAAACTGTAGTAAACTGTTTTCCCACGAACAACCAATAGTGTCAAGTGTTTGCATCTGATAAAGACACTGAATATCAACACAGTATGTAAGCTAAGATCAGCCTTAGTCCAAATGTCTCTGAAACTGCATATCAGATTTGTGCTGCCCATTTTACGCACCAAATAATGTGTGTGTGTTGTTGTTCATATATGGGACTAGACACCTCCTAATTTTGGGTACTGTTACTAGAAGTACTTTTTTGAGTTACCAGTCACCTTATTGAATCAACTGTTTTGTTTTCATATTCTTTAATAACATGTCACCATTTTGCCTTATTATGGATGTGAGGTTTATATTTGGAGTAACAACTGGTTTTATGGAATTGAATTAGAGATTTGTGTACAGACACAGGAAAAGCCAGAAGTGAGCAGCTATTCTGTAAAGAAACAACGCGATTTTTTCGCACAACCAAATCCCATGAAAAGTCAACGTACAGACGCGTGTGGCTGCGATGCACGCAACAATTATCCAGGCGACGCATTGTGGGCGAAGCCTAACTCTCTGCCCTTTCCTTTTGGACATTTTGCCTTTTTTTTACTTTTGTCTCATTAAAGTGCTCTTTTTGTTATCCACACCTGTCAATTCCTCTGTGCATGAGCTCCTGCACCTTGCTACCCGTGAGGCTAGCCGTGACAGCTACCCCTGAAATTGAAAACTGATTTCATCTATTGCACCTTTCCATCTTAGAGGGGGATTCTCCTCTGTCCTGAAGGTTTCTTCCCTTTTTTCCCCGTGAAGGTTGTTTGGGAGTTTTTCCTGATCCAATGTGAGGTTTTGGGACAGGGATATCTATATGTACAGTTTGTAAAGCACTCTTGAGACAAATTTGTGAAAATGGGCTATACAAATTAACTGAATTGAAATTAAATAGAATTTCTAAAACAGGGCCCCTACTTAGTAAAGAATTACTCAATGGACATGGTACTCAAATTATTATTTGTTACCTTCCTGTTAAAAATGAAAAATGGATGGCAGAGAATGCATGAAGAGTATGTCGTTGTTTGTAAAATCTGACTATATGCAATACTAGCCTGCTAAAAGATAACAAATTGCTGATCTGGCATAATATTATGGTAAATAACTGATCTTTATCGTAAAAATGGCAATTGTCTTGTAGTGAAAAGGCCTTTTCCTATTGTTGATGCATGAGTATGTAGGTGTAGGTGTGTGTTGCTTTACCTCTGGTATTGTAGTCTGTTATCCACATCATTAGTTGTGGGGTTAACTGGGGAGCTTTGAGGTGGACAAATGTTGCCTTCACATGCTCCCTAAAAATAAAGATCATTATTAGTAATTGTCTTTTATCATTTCTCTTCAAATATTTTCACAGTCATCAAAATTACTTTTCAATTATTCCCTTACCTCTCTGTCTTTGTCTCCCATTACTTATTTATCCACCCCACCTGTAACCTACTCAACTTATACCAGCCATAAGAAAACTACTTTTTCTGTCATCCATCTCTCTGTACCTGTGCTATTATTAAGGCCTCTAGCAGTTGTCCACGGCCGGTGAAGAAAGTTACAAGTTTTCTTATGTCTCCTGTGGCGACGCAATATGGGATAGCGTCATCATTATCCTCAGCCATCAGTTGGTCAGCTCTCCTGCGACATGAGCATATTCAAATTAGCATAAGTAAAGTGCAACACATAAGTTTATTTGTATTTATATTAAAATGGGTCAAATTAAGATGACAACATTAATCAGCTTGTTTGCTGAAAGGAACAGAGGTTTTGAAGTGGAATCGTATGAGCTACTTATCCACTGTATTACCTTGATGCGGTCGTCACTTCCCCAGTTTGGAGAAGAAGAAAGTAGTACCAGCCCGGGAGCACAGTACTGTTGTGGAAGTGGCTAGCAGCATAACATAGTTTAGCCCCTTTAAAAGCTCATCTAAAAATACACGTATGCTTTATTGAGCAGATGTTTTAATTACAGCCCTTTTCTGATGGCGAATATAACTGAAACATATCTATTCTGTCAAGCCACCAGACTCCATTTGTAACAAGAATGTAGCTGTTATATTCTCTAGCCTATACTTAACCATATCTCTTTTTTTTCCTAGATATTTTTAGCAGTGCCTTTCTTTTAGGTGGCTATAATACGGGTTGCTGCTGACTCTATGTACACAAGTACATTGCTTAGCTTCCACGGTGGTACTCCAGTCTGTCTCTTTAACCTGGGGGCATGCTGACCGCAGTCTACTGTAGGTTGTAATACACAGACTATCTATAAGTAGCTCATACAACCCCCAAGACATCCAAACTATCCATTAAATAATTGTTCATGTGGACATTAATTTTACATCTATTTATATATAATCATTCATTATCTAAATTGTTTAAATTGTCTATATATACATGCATATTCTTTTCTTCTTCTACCCTTTCCCTCTGTTACTGTGAAAGTTATTAATAAAAACGGTGTTTGGGGGAATGTTTTATCTTAATGAACATTAACAGATTTATGTGAAATGTTGTTACCGAGTTACTGAGCTACAGAGTTTTTTTCACCCACTGGAAACTCTTTTTGCAAACTCATAAATCCTTATGTTGAATCAACATGTGTATGACATGCAGAGTTGATGGAAGTGCAGTATGTTTGCACAATTATTGCATTGGATTGCATTGATAATATAAAAGCGTATTATTTATTTTGGCCCCTCTGCATTTGTATTGTGGCACTACGCCATGTTACAGACATTAAAACAGACCACAATCTATTAAGCAAACATTATTAGTAATCAATCAACAGCTCACACTGAAAAACACTTGCAATGGGCCTTGCCTTTTTGTTATTGTTTGATGTAAACTCTAAAAAAGAAACCTCAACATGGATTACCTCTGCATGAGTTTCTTCCAGTACTTCATGGAGACTCCTGGTGCCACAGATAACGCTTTCTCCCACTGAAAAGAGATAACTCTCCATTAGCTCAAGTTACATTGTCAAAATAATATTTTTTTATATTCCGTTTAGTTTTTTCACGATATAAATAGAAACAACATTGTGGTTATGACCAAAAACACTTCAAGCGAAAAACTGACTAGTTTTTCAAAATAGCTTAATGATGCCAGTCAAATCTATCCCTGGATCCAATCTCTGCAGCTGCTGCATGCCTTGTCTGCCTCTGATTTAATTATCCACTCTGTCAGAACCCTCCCATTGCTTATTTCACCTAGAGTTTCCACTTGCAGGTTCTTCAAAAGCATTTGATAAAGGCAGAGACAAAATGGAAGGACATATCAGTTACAACTGCTGGAATCCTTTGCTTGGGTGAGGATTTTTTCTTTTAGTCCAATAAATTTACATTTGACATGGTACAAAAAGATAAAAGAGACTAATGTGGAAACAGACAGTGATTAAAGTTGCTAAATATCAAAATGGTCCGAGTCGCTAACAGGATCAGAGCCAATACAATTAACTAATCAAGTCTCACTAGTATGGGGCTTTCTTGGTAGAAATTAATGCACAGATACCCACACTTGCATAAACACACGGTCACTGCATACCTGTCCCAGCTCCACCATTAATTCACAGTATCTTTGAATCTGTCCCAGTCTCACATGGATGGCTGCTGCTTCCATCAGCCTCTCCTCTTTACTGGGAGCTCCAATACCACCTCCAAATTTAGACATCTTGACTAAAGTGAGCTCCTGGGCTTCAGACTGAGAAAAAAAACAAAAAAACAAAAACAAAACATAAAATAAAATACATGTTTGGGATCCAAATATCTGCTTTTTAAAACATCTTACTGCAGTTGAATAGAACAGAAGGAAATGAACCAGAGACCATCTGTTGACGGAATTTTAAACAATGTACTGTAATGTATTTTTTATCTTAAGCTTTCATAAAATGTACTGTATCTTATTTCCTTCCGTCTTAACTGTGCTTTTACTTATTGTGGGTCATTTTTCAGATAGGTTTTAAAATAAATTATTAGATTTAATTGGCTTCTGTCTGAGTACAGAAACCCACTTACTCACTTAAGCCCACCCTTGACCTTGTTCTGGCATTAAAATAGAACATTTGGTAAAAAATTATAATAACTACACAATGTTTAGCATTAGTTAAGTATGATTAAACACTTAATAAATCATTTATAATGCATTTTTCAATAGCGCCTCTGAAGAAGAAGATTCTAAAACAAAGGAAGATTGCGTCATGGTACAACCCTCAAATGAATGCTGTGGAGATGTGTATTCCTATAGACCTCAGAAGTAGTAGTAGTAGTAGTAGTAGTAGTAGTAGTAGTAGTAGTAGTAGTATCTCCTTTTTTTCCTATAGACCTCAGTTGTAATGACTTCATGAACTTCTTCAGTGAAATCTCCTGCCCTCAACCGGTACCAATCTATCCTCAAATAGAAACCGCTGTACAGCCTGGTATGTATTTAGATTCAATTCAATTCAATTCAGTTTATTTGTATAGCCCAGTTTCACAAATTACAAATTTGTCTCAGAGTGCTTTACAATCTGTACACATAGACATCCCTGCCCCAAAACCTCACATCGGACCAGGAACAACTCCCAAATAACCCTTCAGGGGGAGAAAAGAGAAGAAACCTTCAGGAGAGCAACAGAGGAGGATCCCTCTCCAGGATGAACAGATGCAATAGATGTAATGTGTACAGAAGGACAGATTTAGAGTTAAAATACATTCAATGAATTTGACAGAGTTTATCAATAGTTCATAATTAGGCATATTCCACGAAGGAGAGTTTGGAGACCTCCAGCATCCATCAGGAGATGGAGGCAGAGTGGAGGAGTGGGCGGAGTCCCAGCAGGGCAGCAGCACAGCTGGTGGCAGGAACTCACGACCCAGACCATCGATGGTCCATCAGCAGATGGGATATATGCCGTCTCATAGGGTCCGATGACCCCATGAGACGTGAAATCCAAAGGACTCCGGGGAGAAAGCAGAGTTAGTCATGTGTGATTGAAAGATGAAGATTCATCCATAGGAGAAAGAAAAGAGGAGAGAGGTGCTCAGTGCATCCTAAAACGCAGTGGTGGGCCGTCAGGGCCTGTAAGGCCTTCTCTGCTGGCCTAAGCATTTTCAGAATCTAATTTTTTTTTTATATATATATGTTCCCACAAATATGTATTCAATTATTCCCCAGATTAAGAGTTATTCTCTTCATTTCATAGTTTTTGTCTTGGTTGCACTGCTGCCAATGCCAGGTTGAGATTTGGAGGGCTGATCTTTATGTTAGATCTTTTATCCAATCATATTTAGGCATCATGTGTGTTGCTAGGGGTCTAACATCTGCCCTTAGGCCTTCAGGATCGACATTGCGGGCCTTGGTAGCTTAAAGTGAATGAGGATGAGCATTTTGTGTCAACCAATCAGCGTTAGAGTTGGCTTCTGTAGGCCTGCTAGCTGGCCTCGGAAGCAGCACAGGAGCCGGCTAGCAGGACGTCTTTTGATTGGATTACCAGTATTGAGAGGCGGGGCCTATGGGCAGCTATATGCAGAACCTCAGAACTAGGAAACTGAATTTGATAAACGGATTAATTTGCGTACTACTAAGCTGTTTTTTCAACACACAATGACGGAAGGAGCAGAATATATGGATTTGTTCGAGGATATAATTATAACGCCACTCACAGCGGGAAAGAGGCTCGTTCGCCACTTTCAAAGTTCCAACTACGAGCGCTACGGACGGCTCTCAGGCTCCGAGAAGCTCTGCACACCGGACTGCTGGGAATGCCTGTTATTGGCAAGTGATGGATTTGGTGTTTGGAGCCACACTTTTATGGAAGCTGGTTCCATAAAAGAGGAGCTTGATTATACATTTCCACCAGTGGCGGCCGGCCCATAGAGGGCCACGGGGCCTGGCCCCACCCACCTTGAGCCAAAAAAAAAAAAAAAAGTTTTATTAATTATTAAAATTAATAAATTATCCAAATTGTCAATATTTATGTTTAGGAGCTATGGAATTTACCCAGTATTATTTGTAAAATAGGATATCTGCACAAAATATCTGCTTTTCCTGCTTGTCTCCTCTGCTCGTGCACCTCTCAGCTGCCCCCGTGCACGTCTCTTATGCTAGTGCACGTCGTGGGGCCAGATCCATTTCGCCCAAAAAAGGCGGGTCTAAGAAGCAGTTTAGCGAATCACTGATTAAAGAAATAATAACAAACAAATGACGGAGATATAATTTATCCAATCAGCGCCCAAAAAAAGGCTGTCGGTTGGGCCAACTCAGTTTGGCCCCAGAGTGCGCGTCCACGTCTCTTGTCAGGGCTCGTCTCCCGGCTGTACGATGCGCGCGCAACGGAGCTCTCCCGCTGCACCTCTGTTGCGCGAGCGAAAGGAGTTGCAAGTTACTTTTTTGGTGACATTCGTCCAGATGTGCGCGCACACGCCGGGCTCTACGGCGCGCGAGACGTGTTCACGCGACACGTAGAGACCGACTGACATGTTTTAATGACGTGCTGCTATAGAGACGATCACCATCAGATCGGTCAGGAGGCACTTTTTTTTTTTTTCATTCATCAGTGTTTAATAATAAAAGTTTCTCGCTCTGTCATCAAGTCCCCCCAAATGTGTTTTGATATCCGACAGGGCATTTATTTGAGTTATTGTGAGACTTTCGCCCCGACGTGCTCCGCGCCGCTCACGAGTCGTCGCCCCCCCCTCTCTCTCTTCCCCCCGCCGCGCCCCTCCCTCCTCCTCCTCCACGTCGTGCTCGCGCAGGTCTCCTCGCGCTACCAAACGGGTGCACCTCCTTCTCCTCTGACCCGCAGCATCAGACACACAGGTCATGACGGTGTTTGTCCCCTGACGTTGTTGGGTGATAAATCAACCACAACATCAGCGCTGCTGAAACCATAACGTCACAACTGGTCCGACGTTTCCTAAAGAAATAAACAAACAAAAACTCACAAAATCCGTGATTTCAAAGCTTTGCAGCTGTTTACTGGTGTTAGTTATGTTTAGAGAATAGAGAGAGGGAGAGGGGGAGAGGGAGAGGGAGAGAAGAGAGAAGAGAGAGAATAAAGGGAAAAGAGAGAGAGAGGGGCAGAGGGAGAGGGAGAGGAGAGAGAGAGAGGGAAAGAGAATGAATTCTTATTTTGTTATATTTAACAGGGGCTAGTCTAGGATTTGCTTGGCCAGACTGAAACAAATCATAATGCCTTTCTGGTATTGTTCAGAGGGCCAAATGTGGAGGGAGAAAACATTTAAAGAATTAAATTTTATTATTTGTCACTGCCGGGGCTTGAACTCATGACCTTCTGATCACCGAACAGGCGCTTCTACCAACTAAGCCAGTGTCTACATGAATTTTTTTTCACACTGCATCAATTTTTCTTTTCTACCAAAAGTACAAAACCATAACATTGTTTTAAAAAAAAAACACACGAGTGAAGCTTGCCTAATGTGCGACCCATTAGCCAATCAGAATGCTTGTAATGTTGTTGCTATATAATAATTCATCTTTATTCATAAAGAAAATGTAAGCTAGCGGTCTGATGCTGCCCAGAGGTCATATTGCTGCTTATGCATTAACTCTGTCAGAATTAGTTGTTGGCGTTGGGTGCCCTTTTTTGGGGTTTGAGCACCTGCCCCCGAAATGTCTGTGCACGTGCCTGTATGCTGGTATAGGCTTATAGCTGCTGGGGGACGTTTTAGGATGCACTGAGCACCTATCTCCTCTTTTCTTTCTCCTTATGGATGAATTTTCATCTCTCCATCACACATTACTAACTCTGCTTTCTCCCCGGAGTCCTTTTGATTTCACGTCATTGGACCTTATGAGATGGCATAGATCCCATCTGCTTGATGGATCATCGAGGTCTGGCTAGTGAGAGTTTGCTCACCCGTGTGCGGCAGCGGAGCTCTGTCGCGCAAGTGAGCCGAGAAGTTTAAGACTCCTGAACGCGACTCAGATGTACACACGGGTGTATCCGGTCCTTTTTCAAAATAAAATATTTTTCCGATTGATTAAAAAAAATATATATATACTTTTTTTATTCACTTTTTATTCTGTGTTTGGGGAGCCCTGGGTTAAGCGTCTGATCTCTTAGTAGAGATATTTTGACCCAACCCGATTAGGCCGCATGTTTTGATGTATTTTGATGCATTTTCGAATTACGCTCTCAGACTAGATAGCATAAGAATTTTTTTTCATAGGCTTTGCAAATTTCTTGCAGTCTTTCGCATTTTTCAAAAAAATTCGCCAGGCAGTTTTTCAAGCCTCAAATGCACACGATTCCCGGTCAGGACGCATGTTTTTATGTTTTATGTAGGGTATGTTTTATATTTTCATGCATATGCGACCCACGCAGCGAGCTGTACGCGTGGACAAAGTTCTGGCGGAAGATGCGGAATTGACGAATTAATAATAAACCGGATTAATAATAAACCCACAGGGTAATAGACAGCAACAAGGCTCTATGAGCCTGATGTTTCGCAAGCCACACCAAATAAAGTGTAACCAAGAGATTGTGACGGAGAGAACAAAGGAGTGAAATTAACCATTTGTCGAAAACATTAAGAAAACATGAGAACACCATGGATAACGCCAGATTGTGCAAAGAGAACGTCACTACCAGCTGGACAACGGACACAGGATTGCGGTGAAGAAACACAATGAGGAGGTGGATAGAAACAGGCACACTTTAACCCTAACAAGGTTTATAGAGTCATCTTAATATGTAAACATTTTATAATAGATGTTATATACATAAATATGTGATTTATATATTACAATATATATATATATATTTTATTAATATATCATATTATACTGAATATTATTATATGATGTATGTACTGTATATATAATTAAACTGAATTGTATGTATAAGATGTCCTTATTATGTTTATGTTAGAATAAATGTGAAATATTTAACTACAAAGGTGTGTTCGATACTTGTTTTGTGTTCGATACTTGTTTTGCATTGAATTATATTGGGAAGTTTGCTGACATTTATTGGATGGCCCTACCAAAATAGAAATTCCACCAGCCACCACTGCTTTCAAACATGATGAATTACAATTTTTCTTAATGAAGTCAAATAAAAGAATGAGGGATTTAAATGTTGCCGCCGCAAGGAACCGAGGGGCGGAATTATAGCCTTTCCTTACGTAAAGGAAGGTGCAGTGTTTCCTATGCTAAAGGAGCAAGGAGGGAATTGAATCCAGGGCCCAGAGAAAGAGACATTCTAAGTAAAGCAGAAAACAAACAAAACAAAGCCCAAGACCATAACTTAGGCGTCAGGCAGAACCAGGGTCCTGGTAGAACCATGATCCATGTGTGATGACAGCACAAAGATTCAGAAGAAGAAGCTAAGTTTGTAATGTGCATTAATGGGCCACATGTTCAAAGATGCCACCACCCAGGAGAACATCTTCATTATTGAGGAATATATATCAACAGTGACATCCAACATCAGCAATGTATTAATGATGTGGTGATCACAAAGACAATAAAATCCTCTCCCAACCAGAGTGCCTGGAGGAATGAAGAAGTGATGGCCCTACCCAAAAGCAAAAAAGCTGTTTTTCAGGGGACAAGCATACAGCATCGCCAGAGCAAGACTGGCAGCTGGCATTAAAGAGGCAAAGCAGAGACATTGAGACTGAAGATAACCCTCAACACAAAGGAAATGTGGTATTCTACTCTGCCTTCAGAGTAGAATACAACCACCAGCCTGTCAGTATCCGCAGCAGAAGAACCCTGCTGAAAGTTAATGTGAATAAAGTTGCTGGGCCTAATAACATTCATTGTCGTGTACTAAGAACATGAGCCAACCAGTTGATCAATGTCATTATTGACACTTTTAAGACATCACTGTCAGAGGAGTGTGTCTTAACCTGCTGTTGAACACTGGAGCCCCCCAGGGCTGTTTGCTCAGTCCCCTCCTGATCACGCTTTACACCCACAACTGCAACCCCTAACATGAAGAGAACACTTTTATGAAGTTTGCAGATGACACTACTGTCATCGGACAGATTTAAAACAACGATAAGATTTCATACAGAGGAAATCAACAATAGTCAAAGTGGTGCTCAGAGAACAAACTACTGCTCAGTGTCAGTAAAAACGAGGGTCTGATTTAAAAGAAAAAAGGCGTAGACACCTCCCCACACCCCTTTCTACATAAGAGGAGCTGAAGTAGAGCAAGTGAACAGTTTAGGTTCCACAGAATCAGCATCACAGAAGACCCAACATGGTTATCACACATCTCCATCCTGTGACATTTGGACGAAAAAAAGACTTGTAGAATAACAATAAACAAAACTTAGTGAACACTGATTCAGGGAATCAGAGTTACTTACCGTTTTAAACTTGAGCAGATGTTTCATGTGCATCACTCCCTTGCTGTAGCTGGCTGGTAGCAGTGAGTCGTCCTGGCCGTTAATGATTGACACTAAGTCCCACAGATTGTTACTGCCTCCTGGGGTCTGGCAAAGGAGTACGCACAAATATGTTTAGAAACACCCACAGACACACATGCAATATACACACTCAAACTTATATATAAACTAACTTATATATATATATATATATATATATATATATATATATATATATATATATATATATATATATATATATATGTATATATATATATATACAGGACTGTCTCAGAAAATTTTAATATTTTGATAAAGTTCTTTATTTTCTGTAATGCAATTAAAAAAACAAAAATGTCATGCATTCTGGATTCATTACAAATCAACTGACATATTGCAAGCCTTTTATTCTTTTAATATTGCTGATTATGGCTTACAG
This sequence comes from Liparis tanakae, assembly GCA_036178185.1. Lineage (NCBI taxonomy): Eukaryota > Metazoa > Chordata > Actinopteri > Perciformes > Liparidae > Liparis > Liparis tanakae. The sequence continues at coordinate 9,276,099 of CM070110.1, forward strand.
CTTAAGAAAACTCAAACTCTAAATATTAGAATATCATGAAAAAGTATACTAGTAGGGTAACTAATCACTTGAATCGTCTAATTTACTCGAAACACCTGCAATATATATATTAACAATAAACCATGCACTTTTTTCTAGTATTTATTGTATGTTAAAAAAAAAAAGTATTTGGATCTTGACTGTTGAAAACCGAAAATTCTGCTTTGTTTAAGGAATTTTCAATTACTTTAAATCTCGCCATAAATGATCAAGTCAACCTCTTATTGTTTTGTTTTTTCAGCAAATCAGAATAAATATTAGATGAAGAGAGAATGGGGAATACCTTGTTGACTCGCCTTCCAAATTGTATTCCAATAAATATGTCTAATTATATTTAAAGTCAAACAGTTTAAATGCACTTCATGCATGATCAATAAAGATATACCTATGGTTGAAATCTGATTATGGCCAATGTGTTTCATGACTCAGGTACAATGTCAGTCACCTCTGAATTTTAAATAAAGACTGTGTGTACAGACTTACATGTTAACAGCTGCTCATCCTTATTACACTAAATGTACTGTAACTTTGTATAAGCAATATTCTATTGCTTTGCAATTACATAACTTTATCTGTAAAGTGTTTTTTGAAGAACCGCCTGAAAATTCACATTGCCAAAATGAAGAGCGAGCCAAAAGCATGGACTCAACTATGGGTGCCAATTATGCCTTCTCATTTCCTCAGAGTAATGCAGCCTCCGGCCCATTAATCAACCAAATAGTCAAAACTATAATGTGTGCCGCCAAAAAAAAAAACTTAATGATTCAGACTTCCAAGCTGTTCAGATATATTTCAATTGTACCTGAATTTATAAACCAATTTTTCGATTTCCAGTACAAGGCAATGTAAAATAGGTAGTTGGGCTTTTGTCATGAAAACAAAGTCCCTAGTAGTCTACAAACATGCAGCAGAAATCTGAAATCTGATCAATTACTAACTGTGTTGCAAGCTGTGAGATGATTACATCAGAGTGCAAACAACTGTGGAAAATGAAAAATTTTGAAGGTATCACACTGATACCCCATTGATAAATAAGCATTCAAAATGCAAGTACCAAAAAGCATTCAGAGAACCATCGGAGCTTCTTGGCCATGATGTCAGAGCTCAATTTATCCAGCTCCTGTTTGATGTCTCGAGACACTTTACCACAGAGCAGCGGGGGAGACCCGGGAACCATGGCTGTGTCTGCAGACACACAAACCCAGCAATTAAATTAGTTATAAGAAGAAAACACAATCAAAAAGAAGTGAGCAAGAGCCTGTTCTTACCCGTGTTTCCTATTATCTTTTCCCAAGGCTGGTTGGTGATGATGTTCAACAGCAGTGGAGAGATGAGGGGTGTGAGGGACCAAAGCCTCACTGTACTGTCTCTACTACAGCTGGCCATGGTAAACGGACGACTCTGATGACATGTTAAACCTACAGACACAAACACAGTTTGAAAAATGCATGTCAAAACAGAAATAGTAGGGTAGTATTGCAGTGGTCGAGAGTTAAGGTTCAAACTCTATGTTAGCAATCTTTTAATACTAACATTTAGCAAGGTAACTGAAGTTCTAACTATCCCAATCACAATCGTGGTGATTGGGATATGTATATCAACCAGTTTCTGTGCACGTGGTTGGACTTGCCACAGTTTTTATGGGCATAACAGCTATCTGCATCTTCCTTTTTATAAGTCTGAGAGAGGGGTTCACAGTCACCCAAGCCAGTAAAGTCCTGCTGTATCAAGATTATGTTGATACCAAAATCTCATCAACAGGCATCATCAAGGTTAGAAAAGGAAGGAAGTGACACGTGTAGGAGGTAATTGAGCGGGTCAAAGCTGTGACATAGCATCCTGTTGGGAACTGTGGCAACCGGTTAGGCGAGACTTGGGAGAAATGCAAGATCTTGCTGCAATAAAGCCTGGAGAAAGGAGAGGCAAAAGATTTATCGCAAAGTTGGAGGAAGCTAACAGAAGGATGCCGGTAAATGCAATCAGCGGCCCTGGACCCAGTGGGAATGTACAACTGCAGAGAGATAACCTGTGAATAACTGTGAATAACTCTGGAAGGCGAAAGCATACCAATTTAACTTCTGGCTCCATTAAGTGAATTTAATTAAAAATTCAATTCAATTCAATTCAATTCAATTCAGGTCTATTTTTATAGCCCATTTTCACAAATTAAAAATTTGTCTCATTGCTTTACAATCTGTAAATATAGACATCCTTGTCCCAAAACCTCACATCGGATCAGGAAAAACTCTCAAACAACACTTCACAGGGGAAAAAGGGAAGAAACCTTCAGGAGAGCAACAGAGGAGGATTCCTCTCCAGAATGGACAGGTGTAATATATGTAATGTGTACAGAAGGAATCATTATACACAAATAAAAACACAGTAACATGTTCTAAGAAAAACGATACACAACATTACCAACACTTTATATCGTTGCATTTGCCTCCAGTGTACGTCTTTTTCAATAAGTATAGTCACAAACTTTAAACAAACCACAAAATGTCAACCGAGCAGAGTGAATAACCATTTGTTCTTCCCCAAATCAGCAAAACCTGCATGTACTGGCATCAATCAAATAGGCCAAGAGGAAAATGTGCAACGTCAGGATCAGCAGTGGGTGAGACTGAACTTGCTGTGGGTGTGAAAGAACCAGTCGTAAAAAAACAAACGCTCTGTTACTGTAAATTAAATGTACATTAAAAAGTCAACGTACAGACGTGTGTGGCTGCAATAGACGCGATATTTTCCCCAGGCGCGTTTGGGGCAACGCGTTTGCAGCGGTGCAATTTTTGCCCCGAGCAGGGTTGCCAGGTCTGTGTGACAAAACCAGCCCAATGGCCAATCAAAACCAACCCCAAACCAGCCCAATGGCCAATAGGACCCCACGGCGAGCGTTGCGGTGGGGGTGAGTGCTAGTGAGAGCGGAGAGTGTGCGGATGTGTCGACGCGCATCGCGGCAGAGCGATGCGACCCGAGAAGTATTGCCAAATGTATTAGAATATCTACAAAGTAACACCAAATGTTTAGTATACCAGCATTAAAAGCAGTAATTATATTTTATTTAAAGATATTCATGTGATTTGCATGCAAAATAGGTCTTCCCGAACCAGCGGACAAAAAATTCAACCCTCAAAAGTAGCCCAATTCCGCGGGAAAACCGCGGACTTGGCAACCCTGGCCCCGAGTTGAAATATTTCAACTTTGAGGCGGTAATCTCGCAACTCGAGCCAATCAACTCTTGTGTTCCGCTCTCGTATCGCTGGAAGCAGAAGTCTTTCAGACCTAACAGTAACTTCATCGGTGAAAGTGACCGAGCTCTGTGATGCTACAGGTGACGTCATGAACCCAAACATGAGGGTGTTAGTGTGTGGGATGTCCACAACAAATATAAAGCAGAACTAGTGGCTAGTTATTCTGGTGGATGAAGGAGATGATAACGGTCTTTACGGAGATGAGACACTGAGATAAGCCCCGCCCCTCGCGGAGTGTCTCGACGCTCATGGTGAGAACATGGTGAATGGTCGAGCGAGTAAACTCACGCGTTTTGGGCGGCGCAAAAAACAGTTTTGCTTTTAGTGTGAACGCACCTTAAGACTCAAAGTTGCCCTGCTGCTTGTCGTTGGTTCAACGACCCAGTTGAAGAGAATTTGCTCATGCAAATGTACGGATAATTACAATAATGTCTAACTAGCGCGATCATTTAATTAAAAAACTAAGAAAAGATTACTCCTGTATTAGCTGCTTTGCACTGGTTTTCTGTCAAATCAAGAAACAGGTTTAAAATTCTTCTCCTCGCCTACAAAGCCTTGATTGGCACCATCATATCTTAAGGAGCTTGTAGTACCATATTGCCCCACTAGAGAGCTGCGCCTACTTAACAAGTAGGGTGGGAGCCAGAGACTTCAGGTATCAAGCTCCTCTTTTATGGAACTAGCTTCCACTTTCAGTCTGGGTGGCAGACAAAGTCACCTCATTTAAGAGTAGACTTAAGGCCATGGCTGGCTCAGGTTTGCCCTGGTCAACAGCCTTCTGCCATGGCCCTGCTGATGCCCCTCCTTTCTACCTCCTTCTGTTTACTTGGATCGTGGTTAACTGGATTGTGGTATCCACACATTAAATATATATTGTCATATTTAATTGGATGTGTTCATCTGGGGAGGGGGATCCGCCTCTGTTGCACTCCTAAAGGTCTCTTACCTTTTCTTACTTATTTTGTGAGTTTTTCCTGATCTGATATGAGGTTCTGGGACAGGGATGTCATATGTGTACAGATTGTAAAGCCCTCTGAGGCAAATATGTAATGTTTGATTCTGTGTCATACTAAATAAACTGAATTGAATAATTTAGTGATATGTATTCTATCAGTTGTATCAATGTATGTTTTTGTAAATAACTGACTCAAATCAAATAAAGAAAGTTCAATTCAACAACATGTATTGTAACTTTTCCTATTGAACTGGATGAATTATCAATAAGAAATGAGACAATTGTTTTAGCTCTATTCGTTCTTTCTTAACGTCACTGATTGTGATCATATTGGCTCTTAGTTTGTATTTTGTAATACAATTTTGGTGGGTTTGATCAAAAGAGTTATGCTTTGTCACATAGTGGCGCTTCACATTTTCCCTTTTAATAATCACCACAGTGGCTAAACATATGAGACATACTGGTTTTCAACTATCAATGGAAATAATAAACATATAAGAGTTGGTTGCAGATATTATTGGAGCTATCACAATCAGGCCAGACATGGTCCTTATGTTGGCAACCAAGTAAGAGGTTTTGCTTTAGCCAACTCTCCTCTAGGAAGATTGGATGGAGTAAATGCAAGAAAGGAAAAGAGCCAACTATGCAGATCTGGCTGCAGAATGTTAGTAGAATAGTAGCCTGTTGAATTGAGTAACAGGGTAAAGGGCTATTTCTCCATCAGCCCTGGGACTATTGGAGATTTGTGGGGTGCAAAGAAGATGAGCTACCCATGAGCTAAAAAGGCTTCACATTAGCTGTTGTAGAAGAAGGGTGACATGTGGCATAATGTGCTACCTGAAAACAATTCAGGGCTTGATCATCTGATGTGAAGACCCAAAACCCCTGAAGAAATGTTTTAAGGAACTTCCCTCTAAGTAACTGAGAGCTTTTATTGCATTTTAAGTATACAATCTTCACTTCATCACATGAATACTTGACACCCATCATGTATCTGCCCTATTAAAAGTCTAGCACGTTGTTCTGTTTCAGATGAATTTGTTTTACCATAGACATCAGCTCCGTGGTCAAAGACTGCATCTAGACATGTGCCATCTCTTGTGTCCCACACTCTGATCGTATAATCCCAGGAACCTACAAAATAAAACAACATTTTGCAATTTGAATTCAACAACCTCTGACAGCACAATCCCATCACTATAAATATAGTCCATTGTACATCATACACACATGTTAGTAAATTAAATGGCGACATGTTGTCATGTTACTAAAGAATATCAAAACAAAACACTATGAATAAGTTCACTGGAAATTACAAAAAATAGTTCTACCTGAAATGAGGAGGTAAGGAACCTCTGTGTTCCACATCAAGCCTCTGACAGGAGCTGCATGACCACTCAACACATTGATACAAGCATCCTGTGTGTAGTCCCATATACGAACAGTGCTACACACACACACACACACACACACACATACACACACACACACACACACACACACACATACACACACACAATTATGGGTTTCTCTTTCCATTTATTTTTTAAATGATTGAAGATCTAAGCCTGTTCTCCTCATATAACATGCAGGTATGTTCACATCATGGACTGCAGAGTTACAAATGATGCACCATTATTTTATTTGACAAGATTTGTTTTGCTTTAATATTTCAGATAATGATGCAAAACATTTATGTTGTGTTGATATGCAAAACCTTACTGATACATTTGAAACAACGTGTTTGCTGTCTAAAGTTAGTCCTCGTAAAAGACAAGTCAATCAATTTAAAAACAAATTATATGCTTTCGTATTTGGTGGGTGACACTTGTGAACCAGAAATTGTGTTAAACTCTTGACTAATGAAAAGTTAAGTTACAAAGAATACGTAAATAAAAAATAATTGATGTTTTGAAACTGGTAAAAACCTCTATACAAAATGTTTTCCTTTATTTGTGAACAATTGGACTGGATCCTCAACATGTATAGCTTCAGAATGACACTCACATTTTATATTTACCTATGAATACATACATAATGTTAAGACACAATGTCCACATTTTGCAATCCACACATTTACTTGCATTGTGTATGCATTTTATATTCTTATTTTATTCCTTGTTCTTGTTTTTGTACCTTATCATTTACAGTGAAACAGATTCCCAATAAATGTCCATCTCATCCAAGAAAAATCCTATTGAATAGTGTTTATTAACATAGATATGTATGTTTTCACTCACCCATCATCTGATCCAGAGCACAGTATTCCCTCTCTAAGTGGAGACCAGCGAACATGGAATACTTTAGCCAAGTGCCCAGTGAAGACTTTCAGAGGTTGATCGGAGCTGGTGGCCAGGTAGTACACACGGACATTTTTATCCTCACAGCCTGTTGCTATCATATCCCTGAAAAGAGAAACAGGAAGATGTATGGAAAACTACCAAATATCACAACAGTATTAATGTGCAAAAACATCACTTTAGGCAGGGTTAGAAATGTTCTGATTTGCCATTGTAAGTAATTGTCCAACACCAACTGTCCCACCTACACTGGTCTCCATCCTTTCTCACAAAGACCTTTTGATTTTCTTCAACAATTTCTTCTATTTTGGGTTTTATTCATCTTAACTTGTGTTTGCCTCCTTTATTTAAATCGTTTTTTAAAATCCTGTTTTGTTTATCTAGTAATATCTTGTAATTGTGTGGTTGAAAAAAGTTTGTCTCTCAGATCTAGTTTTATATAAACAGTTTTAAATAAGTGAAAAAAAAAGATCTGACTCTCCAATGCCTATTCAACACCCCACTGAGAAACATGGCAGATGGACTAAGATCCTACTTGTTGTTCTGGCTCCAGTCACAACCAAACACAGCAGCGGGATGTTTGTACTTATGGAGGATTTTACCATCGATGGTCCGGATGATACTGTAGTGAAAACAGAATAAACGTGTAAGACAAAGGAAGGACAAATGTTGTGCTTTTTTATTTTCAGAATAGAGGTATCAGAGTAAATGAGGACTCACCAGAATCCATCTCCACTACAAGTAGCAATCCTCTTAGAATCTTTATGGCTCCATGATATACAGAATATACCGTTCTTACCATGCTGGAGGATAACAAAGAGGTTTTCACTGCAGACACATCATAATATCCATAATGTTGATATGTTGGAGTCAGATGTTTCACTAAACATCTTTACTCATGAATTGTATTACGTTTTTTCTGATTGTCAGCCTGGGGAAAACAGCAGCCACATTCTAACTTATTAAGCCACGTGATTAACTATTGATTTTCATACATGATACACAGATTTGTTTTGCAAAGTAATTTTGAAATGAAATTCAAAGTAACCTCATTAAAGCGAGTGATGATCTTTCCTTTCCTGACGTCCCAGATGAACGCTCCATTACGAGATGTTGCACCTGCAATGCAGTTCAGGTCTCCTGACAAACAAAGATAACAAACATTTACATAAGCAACAGATGATGCACTTTATTTTCTTTTGCACCACATACCTAACCTGTTCCTGAATGTATTTGTATTTTGTGAACTGACATGTTTAGGTTATGTTTATGTATCACATACAGTAAATTGTAAGTCCTTCCTTAATTATTCATTGTTGCAAAGCTTCATGCATAAACCCATTTTTCCCTCAAAACTAGGAATATTAGGAGAACCAGGGTTTAGATTAAGTCATTGGGGCATTTAACCCCCCAAAGACAGTGGGTCTTGTTTCAGAATGCAGATTTACCATGGGTTACAAGTTCCAGAAAGGTAACCTAAACACAGGGTCTGTTACCATAGAAACTGATTCCTGAACCTGACCTGTTCTTTCATCTATGTAATATTTCAAAAATCAGGCACATCTTGTCTCAAAAAGATGCAGAAAAATTGGTTCACACGTCCGATACTTCTAGACTGGATTACTGCAACTCCTTATTATCAGGCTGCTCTAATAAGTCTCTTAGGTCCCTCCAGTTGATCCAGAATGCTGCAGCTCGTGTACTCACTAAAACTAAGAAAAGAGATCACATCACTCCTGTATTAGCTGCTCTACACTGGCTCGCTGTAAAATCAAGAATCACTTTTAAAATTCTTCTCTTAACCTACAAAGCCTCGATTGGTGATGCACCATCATATCTTGAGGAGCTTGTAGTACCATATTGCCCCATTAGAGAGCTGCGCTCACTAAATGCGGGGCTACTTGTAGTACTTAGTCCTAGAGTCTTAAACAGTAGGCCTTCAGTTATCAAGCTCCTCTTTTATGGAACCAACTTCCACCTTCATTCCGGGAGGCAGACACAGTCACATCATTTAAGAGTAGACTCAAGACGTTCCTCTTTGACAGAGCTTATAGTCACGGCTGAATCAGGTTTGCACTGGTCCAGCCCCTTGATATGCTGCTATAGGCTTTTCGGCTGCTGGGGGATATTTAGGATACAGTGAGCACCTCTCTCCTCTTTTCTCCCTCCTTGTGGATGAATTTTCATCTCTCTATTGCACATTACTAACTCTGCTTTGTCCCCGGAGTCCTTTTGACTTCACGTCTCATAGGGGATGGATAGGATCTATGACGTCTCATAAGGTCCGATGAACCCTATGAGACGTCATAGATCCTATCTGCCTGATGGATCATTGAGGTTTGGATCGTGGCATATTCCTACTACCAGCTATACCATGGCCCTGCTGAGACTCCACCCACTCCTCTTCTCTACCTCCATCTGCCTGATGGATCATCGAGGTCTGGATCATGGAATATTACTACTATCAACTATTCATACACTGTCATATGCATTGATTGTGTTGTTACTATGTTTTAATTTGTGTATAATGATTCCTTCTGTAGACATTACATATATTACACCTGTCCATCCTGGAGAGGGATCCCCCTCCGTTGCTCTCCTTAAGGTTTCTTCCCTTTTTTTCCCCCGTGAAGGGTTGTTTGGGAGTTTTTCCTGATCCGTTGGGAGGTTTTGGGACAGGGATGTCTATATGTACAGATTGTAAAGCACTCTGAGACAAATTTGTAATTTGTGAAAATGAGCTATACAAATAAACTGAATTGTTCGCGGGCAGGTTTTCTTTAACGAACTCTGAATTTTTATCTGTCTCCTTGCTCTTACAGAGATTGTTTGATTTCCTAATTTATTCACTCCATATCAAAGCGCTTATAAAATGCAGGTTTATTTCTGACTTTCTAAAAAGACTTAGAAATCGCATGTGCAAGCAGAGAGGTGAGTGATAGAAAAGTCAGCAGTGCTTATAAATAGCAGACAAAAGGTTACTTAGACAATCTTAGTTTAATTGTTACTCTTCTGCATTTGATCCATTACATCCAACGTGCAGTAGTAAACAATATGCAGCAAGGGACTAAAATGATCAAAAACTTCTAGGTGGAAGCCTGATTATAGATTTTTGTGTTGGCTGTATGTATGCATGTGCTTGTGTTTGTCGAGGTTAAGCTACAATACCTGGAGCCCAGGACAGGGAATAGACCACTCCTTCATTGCCGGGGGAGGTGTAAACAGCTGTTAGTGTGTCTGTGTCCCAGATTTTGATGGTTCCATCAAAACTAGCTGTGGCCAGCAGGTTGTGATCATCTGGCTTAAATTTACAGTCAAATATTGTCTCTACATGACCCTGGAAACAATATTAAAACAAGTCAAAAATCACAGCACATGGCTTCTTTATTCAGTCATGTGTAGGCTGTTGGCTTTACAAAGGATGTTATAGAATACCAAGTCACGTAGAAAGTCCCACTTTTTGGCCCCCATATCATAGAGTCCCACACCTCCGTCCATAAAACAGCACACAGCATGGCCAGGAGGCAGAGAGAAGGACCGGTTCTGAGACAGGGTTGGGGGAGGTACTGCCTCACTGGTGGAACTGGTGTGGTGACTTTTACTGGGAGAACAGGAACTCTGAGCTGTAGAGAACATATCTGTTGTGTTCTTCTAGGAATCTTAGATGATACATACATTTCTTACTAGTCAACCTTATTGTAGGGACAGAATGCTGTCGAGACAATCAAATGAAGCCATCCAAGAAGAGAATTACGAGTTCAAAAGATTTTAGTCCAACATGTACCTACCTTTCTTGGCAAGTGGCGAGTTCAGGACATGCAAAGCATGAAATCCAGTCTTTTTTAGCTTAAAGCTGTCCAAAGGAGTGGAGCGAGACACATTCCATACCCTCAACACTCCGACCTGGGAGTCTGACAAATAGAGACAATTCCATTAATTTTAAAGGTCTCTCTCATAATGTAAATGTGTTGAATATTTGTACTGATCTGTAAACATGCCCTCTCATATTAAATGGGTTGTATTAATATAAACAGTCTCATAACTACATATGCATAATAATAAGTACCACTGTGGTTTTAAGAAGCCAAATGTATTCATTAATATGCATCCATATATTGACAGAGGAACTCAGGTAACAACACTGCTACTATTCATCTTCTACACAATTATCTGTCAGAGTATAGAAAATAGGACTATTTTAAAGTATGCAGATGGTTCTGTTATTGTTAGTGGCTACCAGGGCAATGAAAGCAGCCATGGTCCCGTCATCCACGACTTTGTGAAGTTCTATCTAAAATTAAACATATCAACAAAAAAAAAAGTAATATCCATAAAGGGTCAGACAGTTGAATGTGTGCAATCTTACAAATATCTTGGGACAATTATTAACTCAAAACTGAATTTTGAAGCAAACGGTGAAGCCATGTGCAAAAAGGGGCACAAGTGTTTGTTTTGTTTGAAGAAACTGTTCCCACATTAACAACCATGATGTTCTTACTTCATCAGGCTTTTATTAAATCAAATTGTATTAAATCAATTGTGAAATGGTCAAGCAGGCTGATTGGTGAGTCACAGCTGAGCTCAGAAACTCTTTACGCGGCTGTAGCTCAGTGGGGTAAGGGGGCCATCCTGCAACCCCAAGGCTGTCGGTTTGATCCCCACCCTCCCCATTAATTGCAAGTCAAAGTGTCCTTGAGCAAGGCACTGCACCCCCAGTTGCTTCCGGGGCGCATCACTGCAGCCCACTGCTCCTTAATAACTAAGGATGGGTTAAATGCAGAGAACACGTTTCGTTGCATCTGTACCTGTACTCTGTGCAATGACAATAGATTGAATCCAATCTAATCCAAACACAAGGTGGTTACAACAGATAACCGGCTCCATCTTAAAGGACGACTCCACACTTTGCACAGGGAGTTTCAGCTTCTCCCTTCTGGAAGGAGGTATTTAGTACCACGTTGTAGAACAAAGTGGTATAAAAAACGCTTTGCTTGAGCAGTCAGGTAAACAAATTAGAATTATAACAGTGCACTGATTTGTGGCTTTGTGTTAGTCTTGTTGTCTGTGTTGATTGTAAAGTATGTTGAGATGGATGCCTCACTTTTTATTGAAAACCAAGTCTATCTACGGGTACAAATACATTAACCTAACCTAACAGGTTCCACATACCAGGTAGCTGAAAGGCAAGTCAAAAGTGTAGTGGTAACCACATGAAGGCTGAAGCAAACCCTGATCATACACAACCCACACATAAATGCCTAGTCTTTACCTCCAGTGATGAACATGCCTGGTGCAGAGGGAACCCAGGCTAAACACTGAACTGATGCAGCAGCTGAGGGGAAGCAGAAGCATGTGATGCAAGCCAAGGCCTCGCTGTCCACCAGCCTGATGCCATTATGGAGGTTTGATACTGTGATAGAGAGAAGGTTTTGATTATTTAGCATCTGTGGTTGCAAATATAGTCACAGAGATTTGGTTAATACCCAGTTACAGAATAGGTTACATGAATAAACCTGGTTAAGTGTTTGTTATTCAAATCACTCCAGGTAACAACATACTGGTGATGTTGTTTGTATTGTGTCTCACCTAGTAAATAGTCAGTTGACAAAGGGTCCCATTCTAGAGCACTGACTGGGTCCTCTTCATCTGTCCCTTCTAATGACTCTGGACGCAACACATGCTTTTGGCCTTTTGACCCTAAACAAGAGAAGACAGACAGAATAATGAAAATGTGTGCGTTTACAGAACATGCATCTGATTATGGAACCTGAAATCAAGAGTAGCCTTAGACATTGTAGAAGACAAAGTGATTGCATGCCAAATGTGATGATGGTAATGGTGAAATATATTTCACTGAGCAGCAGAGAGAGAGTTAAGTCATGAAATCTCATTTAACAACAAAATTGACATGAAGAGCAAGGGTGACTAAAACTATAGTGATATGTATGGAATTGGAAATAGCTTTCTGTCTCAAATTTCCGAGTGAACGAAGATCAGGAAATTCACAACTAAATAAAAATTAAATATATGCTAAAAACTAAAATTGCAATTAAAATAATTCTTATATTTCACATTCCATACAACATACAACACATGTCTCAAATACATAACAGTTAAAAATATAAAAAATATAAAAAAAAAAAAAAATATAATTTTAAATAAAAAATTTTAATCAAAACAATGGCTGAAAAACTGAAAAAGGTCTGTCAACTACCACAAGTGTCTTCCAATCCTTCTTTGTCCTTCTTGGTGAAGAGACAGATATCAGACAAGGAAGAGGAAGGGAGGGCTATGCTTTATGTGCCCAGACCCCATATAGATATGCTGGTCATATACAGGATACTGGGATAACATGGGATACAATACAACTCCCACTCCATCAACAAAGTTCCAGCACAGCAACAACAGAAGAGGAAGAGGAGAACACAAATATACTTTATGCAGGAGAGATATGCCTGCCATCATTGCCACCCTCTAACCTCCACCCCAAATCCATCCAATTCCATCCCATGCAGTTTTTTATTGTTTTTTATTTTATTAAGAAATTATTTATTTACATTATCATGCAGCACATGCATTTATTTTTTATTTTTTTTTTTTTTTTTATTTATTATAATACTTAAATTATAAATAATTTATGATATTTTAATATGATACAATTAACAATTTGGTGGCAAATGGTTTAGTTTTTTTTTTTTTTTTTTTCCCCCTTAGTTCCCAGTGCCTTTATATCAAATTTATTAGTAGGCCCTAAATAAAAAGCAACACTCTAGTGTAGTGTGTGTGTACAACTGGTCAAGTGATCTCCAGTGGTCCTTAGTATTGTCTTCTTGCTGTTGTCTCTCTCTACAGTGTTCTGTTTGCATATGAGCAGCACAATGAGCAGATTATCAGCAGATCAGGGTTGTCAGGACACCAGCTGATGGAGGATATGATCTGATGATTCTGTCTTCTTGTGCTCCATTGGACATGATGGACAACAACATAAATTCAAAGTACCAGAGAACACAGAAGAAAATAAAAGAAGGTGAGAATAATGCAGTAATGCAGTAATGTGCAGGCACTTTAAAACTAAAAAAAAAAAAAAAAAAAAAAAAAAAAAAAAAAAATAATAAAGGCTTTAAATAGTTTAAATTAATATATATTTATATTTATATATATATAATACTATATAAGCAGCATTGCAGCGCAGGCATTGCATAGCTATATATATAATAGAAGAAGTGGATGAATAAGTTAAAATGGGGCTGGGCTGCTTTTTCATTTTTTTTTTTTTTTCTTTTTTGTCTATGCTGTGAAGTGCAACTATACAGTAAACTCATATTCCCCCATGTCCATGTCAAAGAAAAAAATTTAAGGTAGGTTGGTAGCATAGCATAATACCATTCTTATTGAATCACACTATACACACACACACACACACACACACACACACACCTCACCTGTATATTGCCAGAGTAGCACAGTAAGCGAAGCGGTCTCCACTAGCAGCACACACATCTTTATTCCAAGGTTGACAGCCTGCTGCCAGCAAGCCCACCTGCTTCACCTTTGCCATTATCACTTAGAGCCACACAAACACATGTTTTTACAAATGCAGATTCAACTTTCTTTTTTTTCAAGCATAGTTTTCAGTTATATGTTCTGTGTATTTCAATTCAATTCAGTTTATTTTATATAACCCAACATCACAGATTAAAAAAATGCCTGAAAGGACTTTACAATCCTGTACACATACGACATCCCTGTCCCAGGACCTCACATAAATTTGGCCTGTGACACACTATTTATTATTTTCCTTACCTTACACAGGTATTTTCCACACCTTACACAGATTTGAAATGACGCAGTCAATATGTGTTTGAGATATAGACTTTAAGCGTTAATTCAATGGATATAACAAAACTAGCGCATTAACAGTTTAGGAATTACAAACATTTTTACACAGTCCCCCACATTTTAAATGTAATTAGACAATTGTCTTACAAATGGTTTTATGGCCAGGTGAGGCTTATTCCCTCATGATTTCATGACATGTTTACCGGATAAAAACCTTATTATGGATGGATTTTTATTTCTCCATTGCACATTATTAACTATGCTTCCTCCCCGGAGTCTTTGTGACTTCAAATCTCATAGGGTCCACTGTACCTGGCTGGGTCTGATGCCATGGCCCCGCTGATGTGCTCCGCCCACTCCTCCTCTCTACCTCCATCTGCCTGATGGATTGTAGAGGTCTACTACAAACTATTCATACACTGTCATATTCATTGAATGTGTTGTAACTCTAATGGTTCCTTCTGTACACATGATATATGTTGCGTATGTCCATCCAGGGAGAGGGATCATCCTCTTCAGTTGCTCTCCTGAAGGTTTCTTCCCTTTTTCCCTGTGAAGGTTTTTTTTCTATTTCTTTGGAGTTGTTCCTGATCTGATGTGAGGTACTGGGACAGGGATGTCGTATGTGTACAGGTTGTAAAGCCCTTTGAGGCAAATTTGTAATTTGGGATATCGGACTATACAAAATAAACTGAATTGAATTGAAAATTAGTTTTAGATCAAGATTGTTTGGACAGATGAAACCAAGACTAACTTGTATAACTTGAATAATGGGAAGAGAAAAGCGTCAAGAAGGAAAGGAATGGTTCCTGATCCAAAGTTAACCACATCATCTGGTTAACATGTTTGAGGCAATACTATGGCATGGGCTGCCAATGGAACCGGGTCACTGGTGTTCATTGATGATGTCACAGCTGATGGAAGTAGCAGGATATGTTTTGAGGTGTTTAGGACTTTACTATCTGCTCAACCAATGGCACTTCTCAGTACAGATGGATAATGACCCAAAATAGATTGTGAAAACAACCCAAAAGCTTTTCAAGGCAAATAAATTGAATATTCTGAAATGGAAAGTCAATCACCTGATCTCAACACAAGTGAGCATGCTTTTCATTTACTTAAGAAGGCAGAAAGACTGACAAACAAGCAGCAACTGAATAAGACTGCATAAATGCCTGGCAAAGCATCTCAAGGGAGGAAAGTTAGCATTTGGTCCTGACTATGGGTGGAAGACTTCTGAACCTTCTGAAAATGCTGTAATTCCTAAACCGTTAATGCTATAGTTTTGTTAAATCCATTGGAATAAAGCTGAAGTCGATACTTCAACCACATATTGACTGTGTCATTTCAAAAGTCGTGTGAAGAGAAAAATAAGAAACTGTATCCAAGTCCAAACACATTGTGGCAGCGGGGGGCGTGGCTCGGGGAACAGTGCCGGAGTGGCAAAGTGACTGCAACTGCGCCCAATCGTGGGTGATTCTTTCCCTATATATGTGCAGAGCTAGCGGGTGAACGAGAGGCAGTCCGGAGCTGAGGACGTGAGGACTGTGCACGGTGTCAGAGAAACAAATAAAACCTTTGAACCAACCTTCAAACCTGCCTGTGCGAGTCCATATTCTACCCCGGCTAAGCTAGTTGTGCCACACACATATAGCCCTGACTGTACTATGCAGATCCACAGGTTGAAGAGGATAAGCTGATTAAAGAGAAAGAGAGGATTTAATTAATCTCTGTTGTGATTGGCTAAGATGGCTGCTTATGTTGCTGTGAGAACAGGATTACTGACTCAACAATGTACAGTATGTCCAAATGGTGGTCATTATAGCAACTATACAGCTTCAAACCGAGTCGTAATATATATATATATATATATATATATATATATATATATATATATATATATATATATATATATACATATATATGTATATATATAAATATATATATTCCAAATATACATTTGACTTATATTTGTCAGCAAGCTAATGTATTTGAAACAGTCTAGTTACTTCTTAGTTCTCTGCTAAAGAATGTAAGAGGTATCTTACACAGGAGTTTTAACTTGATTACGCATGCACCGTTGCTAATGTCGCTACAGTTTAGGACGTTTTTAAGAACTATCAGCACTCCATTTGAGTCTGATGGGCTGCACCAAGCAACAACCATATATATTGATTACACTATTCTAAATGTTGTTTATCCTGTACTATATGCACACCTGAGTGTCTACATTAAGCTATAACTTTGTAAAGAACTTTGTGATGATTTTAACCGGAGACAAATATTTCAAATATGGTTTGACAATATGTTGTGTACAAAAAGTGTTTCTTTAAATTCAATTCATCAATATGTTCAGCACCATAGCAGCATTAAACTAGCAGTTTTAACCTATCATGCAATTTTTTTTAGGTTTATGCTTGTATTTTGGATTTTTACAAGCCCCCTCCTAAAAATAAATGTCTGCTATGATGGACTCGAGAGATATTCATGGGGCACCTTTCTAAAGGTAGTTTTAAAACCGTGGATGATATATTGTAATGAGCCAGTATTTGACATACCGTAAGTAGATGATTAAATCTGAATGTCACTGAAAGGAAATTGAAAAGTTCATAGAATCCCACCTAGAAAACACTTAATTGTTGCTGGAAAACAGGTTTCTGAGAGGTTGAAGTTTTGCAACCTGACATCCAAAATGTGTACTATTGTTATATGGTGGGATTTTCTCTATCACAAAACAAAAATAGTAGAGAGCAGAGGAGGCTGAACTAAAGGAGGCTGAGAGGCCTGTATTAATCAAAGGTGACTACACACTTTTGTTTGCAACATTCTTGTATAACAACTTGAGGCTTGAAGAGGATGGTCAAAAGCCTGGCCTAGAGTTGGTTATGTATGGCATATTGCAGTAGCTGCAGATAAGTTGGAGTTGTGTTGTGATAACGTCTTTGTAATGTGAGACCAATCATGACTTATAATCTTTGAAAGGGAGTATTCTCCATACTATGGAAGCCCGTTTCTGCCACTGTGATAAAAAGAATTAAGATCCTGTAAGTCATAATTATGACTTAACTATCTCATAATTATGACCTACTATCTCATAATTATGACTTACTATCTCATAATTCCGACTTAGAAACTGACTGAGGGTGGGGCGTAACAAAGCAGAGCAGGGCAGCTGTGTTTAAGTAACAGTGAACCAGGTGAAGCAAAGGTTTGAGCTAACAGCTACTACCTTGTCACTGTACCTGCAATACAACCTTCACAGGTAAAAGCCAATGAGGAGGTGAACGGTGTTTCACCCCTACTGGTTTTCAAACCTACTGGTTTCCCGACGCGTGCGCGCGTTGTGTTCTCTTCACGTCTGCAGTGGGGCTCTGTCTCGCTCACCAGACCCGTCACACAGTCACAAACATACTACTGGAGATCTTCAAGCCACAGTTCATATATATTTCGGCGATTACAATTGTATAAGTGAGCAGTGCATCATAGCCACGTACGAAGAAATACATTTTAGAAAAAGTAAAAACAAAAAAGAAAGAAAGAAATGTGACTTAATGGATCAATATATTAATTACTTGAGTATAGATCAATATATAACTGGTGGCGCAGCGCACAGACTGCGCGTCTTTGAGTGCAGTCTCCTTTTGCGTGAAAGAGATCGAAACCAGGTCGGACACTGCTGCTTGCTGCGACACTGCCCCCGCTCCACCTCGGCCAAGGAAACGATCCGGGGACCGCATAATCGGGACGATGCGGACCCCTGGCACTATGTCCCAGCCCCCTGTAATTACCAAAGCTACGCAGCGGTCCGACCAAGTAGGGACATCCAGACCACCGGAGGATTTTGATGGTCAGCTGGAGCGACTAGTGGTTCTGGGTCGGACCTGGATAGGAGACTGTTGGTATGCACCACTCACTATTGGAGGGACATGCTGCTCTGCACTGGTCGACACAGGTTCGTCAGCAACCCTGGTGAGGCCCGATGTGGTGAAAAATGGAACTGTTATTTTTCCCACTATAGTGAAACTGCAGTCGGTCACCGGAGAGCGAGCTCCCATGGTTGGGGAAGCAGTGGTGACTCTGGGGCTGGGATGAAAGTCCATTTGCTGCCCCGTGTGGGTTGCTAACCTGGAAGACTGTATACTGGGACTGGATATTCTCGGGGCTTTGGACTGTGTCATCAACACAAAGAGAGAAACCCTCACGTTCCCTGATGGGCATGTCATCCAGATGTGGCGCCAGCCACCACGGCCTGGCTGTGTTGCGACACACACTGTTGCCACACTGACGGGGGAGACAACAAAGGATGCTGCTCCCAGCTGCAGTCCTTCAGGTGAGCCACCTCCACCAGCCTCCACCCTGCTAGCTGCTTTGCTACACCCGCCCCCAGCCTCTGTCCGGCCAGCTGCAAGTCCACACACACAGGTGAGAAACACCTCTCCACCTGACAACGGTGAAAGAGTCTTGGCGGTGAGGGAGGTCTGGCAGAGAAACTGCGAAGGTCTGACTCCTAGTGAACAAGGTCTGTTGTGGCAGCTGCTGCTTGAGTTTAAGGACTGTTTTTCACTGTCAGAGGTCGATGTGGGCTGCACAAATCTCATCCAGCACAACATCGAAACAGGAGATGCACGGCCGATTAGGATGAGACCTCGACGCCGCCCACTGGCCAGACAGGCTGCGGCTGATAAAGCCCTACAAGGGATGCAGCGAGCAGGAATCATCGAGCCTTCTACCAGCCCCTGGGCCTCGCCGGTCATCATGGTTCCCAAAAAGCAGAAGGAGGCGTGGCGTTTCTGTGTGGACTTCAGACCCCTCAACAAAGTGACCAAAAAGGACTCCTACCCCATCCCACACAGTGGCAGGGTCGGCCTGGTACTCCTCTTTGGACCTGCGGAGCGGATATTGGCAGGTCCCCCTCAGCCCTGAAGCCCGGGTTAAAACTGCCTTCATCACTAATTGGGGCTTGTGGCAGTTTAAAGTCCTCCCGTTTGGCCTCTGCAATGCTCCTGCCACGTTCGAGAGACTAATGGACAGGGTGCTCGCTGGTATCCCTCGGCAGGAGTGTGTTGTGTACTTGGACGACATACTGGTGCATGTTGACTCCTTCCAGGCGGCCCCCAGGGCCCTGAGGCGGGTGCTGGAGAGAGTGGCAACAGCAGGTCTAAAGCTGCACCAACAGGAATGCTCCTTCATGCAACGGGAAGCCACATTTCTGGGGCACAAGCTTGGGGGCGGTGGCGTTGGCACCATGGATGATAAAGTGCAGACTGTGAAAGATTGGCCTACCCCCAACATGGTGCAGGACCTGAAAAGCTTCCTGGGCCTGTCCTCCTATTATAGGAAGTTTGTGAAGGGATTTTCCTGCATAGCTGCACCGCTGTTCCACCTACTACAAAAAGGGGTGGTATTTGATTGGACGGAGGAATGCCATGCAGCTTTCACTTCACTGCAGAGAGCCCTGGTAGAGGCCCCAGTCCTCTCACCACCTGACCTCACCCTGCCGTTTATCCTCGACACAGACGCCAGTAATGCAGGTGCAGGTGCCGTGCTAGCCCAAGTGACTCCTGAAGGAGAGAGAGTGGTGGCTTATCACAGCAGACAGTTTAACAAGGCTGAACGCCGCTATTGTGTTACGAGGCGGGAGCTGCTTGCTGTGGTCAGTGCCATCCGACATTTCAAATATTACCTTGGGGGCCTCCACTTCACAGTCAAGACCGACCACTCTGCCTTACAGTGGCTCATGTCCTTCAAAGAGCCAGAGGGACAGCTAGCACGCTGGATTGAGGAGCTTCAGGCGCATGATTTCACTGTGATCCACAGACCAGGTGTGCGCCACGGAAACGCTGATGCGCTTTCACGCCGGCCTTGCAGCGCTAAGGGCTGCAACTACTGCGAGAAAAGAGAGGCGCAGGAAGAAGAGTGGCTGCAACCTGATGTGAAATGTGCTGCAGTGGGACCGGGATGTGCGCCAGCAGGCCATGGACTGACAGCTGTGGACGCAGCAGAGTGGGAGTGCAAACAGCAAGAGGATGTCGACATAAGGCCAGTGCTCGCTTGGGTGGGATCCCAGTAGCGACCACCTTGGGGAGAGGTTACCATGTGTTCTCGAGCCACAAAGGGGCTGTGGTCAATTCTTCAAGCCCTGCGCATGTGTGATGGTGTGCTATAGAGGGGGTGGAAAGAGCCTGCAACTGGAGATACACAGTGGCAAGTGGTGGTACCCAGGGCTCTGAGAGAGACAGTGCTTCAGGCAATGCATGGAGTGCCGGGATCTGGTCACTTCGGGTTTACTAAGACCCTCCGCCGCCTCCGACAAGGGTTCTACTGGGGCCAACATAGGCGGGATGTGGAGGACTACTGCCGCCACTGCGACAGTTGCACTGCAAAGAAGGGCCCTGCGGACAGATCTCATGCCCAGCTCCAACAGTTCCCAGCCGGGTGCCCCATGGAGAGGGTGGGGATTGATATTCTCGGACCATTCCCTCTCTCAGAGAGAGGTAACCGTTACATCCTCAATGTCATGGACTATTTCACTAAGTGGCCTGAGGCTTACTGCCTGCCAAATCAGGAGGCGGAGACTATTGTGGATGCTCTGGTGGGCGGGATGTTCAGCAGATTTGGGGCCCCTGAAGTCATCCACACGGATCAAGGCTTTGAGTCTCGTGTTTTTGCTGCCATGTGTGACAAACTGGGCTCCCACAAGACCCGCACAACACCCCTCCATCCACAGAGCGATGGGCTGGTTGAGAGATTCAACCGCACACTGGGGCAACAGCTGGCCATAGTGACGGCTAAACACCAACGTGACTGGGATGACCATGTGCCTCTTGTGCTGATGGCTTACAGGTCTGCTGTGCAGGACTCCACTTCCTGCTCTCCTGCCCTTCTCATGCTTGGCAGAGAAATCCGGACGCCAGCAGAGATGATGATGGGGAAACCTCCTGACGCCCCGGCCGGTCCTCCGGGGCTCGACTATGCTCGGAAGCTCCAGGACCACTTGGAGTCAGCCCACGAGTTTGCCAGGAACCAGCTGCGCAGTGCGGGCGCGAGGCAAAAGAGAAACTACGACGTGCACGTCAGAGGACGACATTTTGATGTTGGCGAGCTGGTCTGGGTGTATAGCCCGCAGAGGAAGAAAGGCAGGTGCCCAAAGCTTGATAGTGAGTGGGTGGGGCCCTGCAGAGTCCTGGAGAGAGTTGGGGAGGTGGTATACAGGGTCCAGCTGCCACCACAAGGAAGGAAGGTTGCTCTGCACAGAGACAGGTTGGCCCCCTATCGAGGCACAGGCACCCCACCAGGACAAGAGCTTGCGACACGGGGAACCCCAGACTCAGCCAGGATGACCCCCCAAAACCTTTCCAATGGGCTCAGTCTTTCGCCCGCCTCTTCACCAGTTGGTCTTGGTGCCCCTGACCCCGCCTCTTCCTTTCCATCCCCTGGCCTCAGTATCCCTTCAACCCCTTTTCCTTCTCCCCAAGGCCGACAGCAGCCGCAGAGGAACCGCAGGCCCCCAGGGCACCTTAGAGATTTTGTTTGCCCCCTCGGGGGCGAGGGACTTTGTGGGGGGAGGGTAGTGTAACGGACTCAGAGAAATGTGACATGTACTGTTATAGTTGAATGTGTTTGTTAGTTAATAGTTCGGGAGGTCAGTGAATGTCTCATGACCTGGGATTGGCAGAGCGAGGGAGGGGGAGGGGCGTCTAGCCGGGGGGAAGTTAGGCTACGGCGAGCGCGAGAGGGTTGTGTGTGAATGGAACGTTATAACGGTGTTGACGGTTGGTTTTAGCATAGGCTACGGCCCTCGGTAGCCTGTGTATTGTTCCTGAATAAAGACATCACAGAAACCGGATAACGTCTCGTAGCTTTCCTGACCCAGGGTCGCTACAGTATGTTTGTGACTGTGTGACGGGTCTGGTGAGCGAGACAGAGCCCCACTGCAGACGTGAAGAGAATACAACGCGCGCACGCGTCGGGAAACCAGTAGGTTTGAAAACCAGTAGGGGTGAAACACTGTCCGCCTCCTCATTGGCTTTTACCTTGAAGGTTGTATTGCAGGTACAGTGACAAGGTAAAAGCTGTTAGCTCAAACCTTTGCTTCACCTGGTTCACTGTTACTTACACAGCTGCCCTGCTCTGCTTTGTTACGCCCCACCCTCAGTCAGTTTCTCAGTCGAAATTATGAGATAGTAAGTCATAATTATGAGATAGTAAGTCATAATAATGAGATAGTATCTCATAATAATGAGATAGTAAGTCATAATAATGAGATAGTATGTCATAATAATGAGATAGTATCTCATAATAATGAGATAGTAAGTCATAATAATGAGATAGTAAGTCATAATAATGAGATAGTATCTCATAATAATGAGATAGTAAGTCATAATTATGAGATAGTATTATGAGATAGTATCTCATAATTATGACTTACAGGATCTTAATTTTTTTTATCACAGTGGCGGAAACGGGCTTCCACACTATGCAGCTTAGTCACCCAACAAAACAGAACAATACTCTGTTGCTATTGTAAAATAACTGAGCTCTCCCTTAAAAGTATACATATACTTAGATAAGTAAATGGTGCTGTTTAGCTCATTAGGTTGGATAGTCTTTATTAGCCATCATATACTTATCTCTGGTGAACATGGTCTACGTCATTTTTATGTTTAAAAAGGTAACACAGCAAATTTAGTTGAAAGTTAAAAGTTGATTACCACATCTATGTCACTATGGACTACTGGTTCTACTACATTTAGTTAATTTAGCGTTAATTTGACCCGGTTAATTAGACCCGGTTTTAAGATGTATCATGCAAATCGCCTACTTGGCGTCGGCTAACAGAGGCATTAACTGAGCACGGAACTGTATTAATGTCACTAATCTCCCGTTTCTACAATCACGGAAAATACATGTTGAATCTAAACCTCCGTTAAATCAGTATGCTAACCCTTTTTAAGGCTACACCTAGCTATGTTCAACCAAAATGTATGCCACAACTCGCCATACAGACGCAGTTGTTTTTCTTTTCTACTTCTAAATATGTAGATGGCATCAACAGGTTTTAGCAGCAAAAGCTAATCAGTGTGGAAACGTCTGTTATTGAGGCACTTGAGTGTCGCAGATATGGTCGGTCTGAATACCACTGAGGGGCAGGTTGTTGTTAACAAACCTGCATTCAACACTAATTCATATCTGTTTAGTGTGTCAACGCTATTGATTTGTAATACAGTGCTAGCAGGCAGAGAGTGTTAGCTGTCTGTTTTTATTCTTACCGTCAGTTCTCAGCTGGCTCGTGCACAATGGACAGCTCCCAGGTTCTGAAATGCTCTCTGTCCATCGCGTGATGTCGGTCGCTACGACGGCAATGATTGGTTCGTGGGAAGAATCAATTTTATCAGCTATTGGCTGTCCAGAAATCCAGAAATGCAGTCTCCTCTCATACATCCAACATGATGTATGATTATATTAGTGGGATTATTTCCCCTCCGTGCCTGGATCTGAATTATCCAGATTATTCATCGCTTGCAATTACAGTTTAAATTCAGTAAAGGTCAGTTCCAAGCAGGGATGTAAGAAATGGCCATTCTGACCTTTTACAGTAGTAGGCTAATGTTTTACTTCAGCAATGTAGTACATTGTAGTACATTGATATCAAAATAGCCTTGCATTCAAATTATCAAGTTACTACAAGTAAAAGCAGACTGTAGGCTGTTGGCAGCACAATTTTCCTTGTAATGTAGGCAAACAAAAAATTAATTCAGTATTAGTGCAAATGCCGAAGAAACATTTACTCCTTCCTAGACATTTGGAAAGCCACATTTTTTATTAAAAGTATTTTAAACGATGCATTGTTTCCATCCATGCTTTCCTGTTTGTAGAAAGAAAAAAATCTCTCGCTTTGCTGGAGTTAGCACCACCTGTTGGAGTTAGCACCACCTATTGCGTGTGCACAAGATAAACAAAACAGGCAGCCACTCAAAAACAGCCCTGTGGTGCTATAAAGTCCTTATGCTAAAATGACTGGTGTTACATATCATGGAAACATTATCATAGAGAATTCATGTGTCAGCAGCATTTTTTTATTGAAGATGTTCTTGAGGTGGAACGAATTTAAACGACTTCATAAAGTGGTCAGCCGTTTCTAAAAAAAATTCTGCCATCTATTTTCTTTCAGTAATAACCAGGTTTTGATTAAAATAAACATATTTTTAAGTGTCTGAGTCCTGACTATATTGCACTATAGAATTGTACAAACATAATGGTTACATTTATTCTTTACAAAGTCAACTTTTACCTTTGTTAAAGTAACACCTTTGAAGACTAGTCCAGCATATAACTAGTTGACCTCAATGTGCTCTAGGAACAGGAAGAAATCTATTCAACAAATACTGTTTTTGTATGTTTTAGGCCAATAAGAGCAGGTTTCATCAAATAACAAACCCATATCATACAACACAGGCTACACATAAACCAATATCTGAACTGCGTCTAATCCACATCTGATTTCTTGTGAAAATCATCTATTAGAAGTTCTGCTAACAGACACATCATATGATCTAATAACATAACAGTAGTTCTGATTATTAAATACATAATAGGCTGTGTACTCAAAGAATACACTTTCACCAATGGGAGACAAAATTAAGAT